>SJYC01146419.1:0-32354 GCA_006408675.1 Madoqua kirkii | reverse complement strand
ACCGAGGTCTCTGACCCGCCTGTGGCCTGGCACCTCCAAGCCCAGAGTAGTCAGACTGGAATCCCTCTGCCAACCGGGTGTGACCGGACCTAGGGAACAGCTAGCCTCTCCAGTAAGAAGATGAGCAGACCCCAGGCAACCCTGCCCCACCCGGCGCCCCCCGACCCCGCCTGACCCTGCCTGGGCTGGGTGGCCGCCCCACCCACGCAACGGAGGGGCACCAGGAAGAACAGCCAATGCAAAAGCTTCATCCTCTCATCTCACCTCACCGCCCACCCCCCACCGCAGCTCAGGAGCTGGACTGGGCGGCCCCGGGCGCGGGGCACAGGGTCAGGCGTGCATCCATCCATTCTCTGTCCGATCCATCGACAGAGGCTTACTTACGGAGTACCCGCTCTGCGTCGAGCAGTGTTCTGGGGACTCGGCTGTGGATACGATAACGTCCTTGCCCTCACGAAGTTTACACTCCAGTAAACAAGGCGAGACAGACAGACGTCCCCCAAAGATACTCCAGAGGGCGAGAAATGCCACACAAAGAGTCGGAGCCAGGGAGGGGTGGGGAGCGACGGCACGTGCAAAGGCGCCGAGACACTCAAGGCTCCGTGCGGAGGGGCCACACCCAAGGCCAGGGGTCACGGCGCAGCCCACCTGAGGCCCAGGTTCCTGGGGAAAGAGGGCCGTGTGAATCAAGCATCCTTAGAAGTGTGAGGTTTTCCCGGCCATGACGGAGGGACCCGCGCTGTCCCCGCCCCCAGCACCCAAACTCTCGCTGCAGGCAACGGAGGTGCCCCCCAGGGAAACGGGGCTCCGGGCGCCTCCACGGGGGCTGGCAGGTGGAGCGGCACCAGGGTCACTCCAGCCCTACCCAGAAGGGTCCCTGCCCCCAGAGCGTCCTGGGCCATGTCCCAGCCCTCCGAGGAGGGTCACACGTCTCCCCACTCTCAGGCCAAGTTCCCCTGGCCTGCAATTCGGCACGTGCTTCCTGGGCACCCAGCGCTGGCCCCGACACACCCCTGCCACCTCGCGGGTCCTCAGACGAGTTAAAATAGTGACAAGTAGCCCTAATGGAGGCCGTGTCCGCCCCAGCTATTCCCGGCACAGGCCTTGGGGCCAGGAAGGCTGAGAGAGGAGACCTTTTATAGAGAGAGAGAGGGGAGGTCAAGAGCGGGGATCCTGCTCTGGGCTGAGCCGGGCCTGGGGCTGGAGTTGGGCTGGGGTGGGCAGCGGTGGGCAAGGGTGGTCCGGGCCTGGCCTCCAGGGACCCCTGTTACTGGGGCTCTGCTTCCCTCTGCTGGCCAGCTCTGGTACTGCGTGTGTGCCTGGCCGCCTCTCCAGGTGTGTCCTACCTGACCCTCTACCTGGCCCTGCCCCAAACACCCAGGGCCTCACCTGTATGCAAATCACCTGTGGGGCCCCCAGCTCCCTGCCAGCAGGGGCAGCAGGAGGAACCCGCATCTCCTGGCACCTGAGCTAGCTCAGCCTTCCGGTGGACAGACAAGGTGCCCACTCCAGGCCCACCTCACACACCAGGCAGCTGAGACTAGAGGAGGGAAGGGGCCTGGGCACGGAGCGGGCTCCTGCAGGGCGGGAGTCAAGCCCCAGCCTGTGTGACCTCCAGTCCAGACTGTCTCCTGGGCTTTACTATGGATCGGCAAACCTCCCCCTCAATCAGTGGGCCCCCTGGGAGGCCCCCTAACCCCCTGTGGCTTCAGGGACCACACCAGGATGGCTGGTCACCCAAGGGGGCTGGAACGCTCACTTGCTCACGTGCCTCTGGGCCCAGGGCAGGCTGTTCAGGTTGCTCCCAGTACCTGGAAGCCCCGTAAGTCACTCACCCTATGCGTCCTCTCCCTGCTGACATCTGCACACCCAGGCCACCGCTTAGAGCAGGGGTCCCAACCCCTGGGATCTATCACCGGATGATCTGAGGGCTGTGTGTGTGTACGTTCGTTGCTCAGTTGTGTCCGAGTCTTTGTGACCCCATGGACTGCAGCCCACCAGGCTCCTCTGTGCATGGAATTCCCCAGGCAAGAATAATGGAGTGGGGTGCCATTTGGAGCTGAGGCGCTCATAATAGAAATAAAATGGACCAAAATGCAATGCGCCTGAATATCCCCAAACCATCCGCATGCCCCAAGTCTGCGGAAAAACTGTCTTCCACAAAACTGGTCCCTCGTGCCAAAACGGTTGGGATGGCTAACTTAGAGGAGCCTCAGACCCAGGCTGCTTGGGCCCAGAGGTGTCCCCGCAGCAGCCTTGGGTCGCCTCACCATGGGCAGCGGGGAACCATCTGGTGCTTTTGTCCCTTGGGCCCTGGTCCCTGTGGACGGGTCTGGGTTGCCTGGAGCTTGTGATCGGAGCTCTCCACGAGCTTCTCGAAAACCAAGATCTGCAGCCACTGTGCGCCCTGCCAGGGGTGCGTGAGCGTCCACCGGTGGCTATGACAAGGTGATGGGACCGACCGTTGCCTCGAAACAACAGACTGATTCCCTTCCCGTCTGGAGACCAGAGTCCAGAACCAAGGTGCGGGCAGGGCCACACTCCCCGCGAAGGCTCTAGGGGAGGGTCCTTCCCTCCCGCTCCAGCTTCCGGGGACTCCAGGCATCCCTGGGCTCAGCCGCAGTGCCCCTCAGCCTCCTCTGTGTCTCTCTCGTTCCCTCCTCTTGTTGTCAGACCCCCCTCTCCTTCAGGGTGCACCTTGAATCCAGGGTGACCTCACCTAAAGACCCTTAGCATACTCCCTCCTGCCAAGACCTCATCTCCACATAAGCCCACCTTCACAGGCCCCAGGGGTCAGGAGCAGGACTCAGATTTTAGGGGATCGTCACTGACTCCCCTACAGTGGCGCCAGGGAAGGGAGCACCCCCAGCGTTTCTCAGAGCCAGTAGCAAGAGAAGCTTCCAGAAACTGATGAGAAACGCAAGTTCCCAGGCTGGTCTCCCCGGGACTGATGAATCAGAAGCTCAGGTGGGGCCCAGAGAGCCATGCTCCATAAGCCCTCCAGGCATCCTAAGAAGCGCTCAAGCTTGGGGACCCACACACACAAGAGTCTCGCGGGGGGTCCGGTGGCTAAGACTCCGAGCTCCCAACGCAGGAGGCCCAGGTCTGACCCCAGGTCAGGGAACTAGGTGCCCATGCCACAACTAAGAGTTCACAAGCCACAGTTAAAGAGCCTGCGCGCCGAAACAAGGCTGGGAGATCCCACGCGACGCAACCAAGACCCGGCTCAGCCAAATAAAGGAATCTTCTTTAAAAAAAGTCTCGCTGGGTGTTGCACGGGGTGTCACCCAGGACCACACCCTGAGACATGTTGAAGACTGTGCGTGCAGCACGTGGGATTGAAATTCACCAACCAGAGGTCTGGTTAGTGCTCCTTGTATTGGAGGGTGGAGTCTCACCCCCTGGGCACCAGGAAAGTCCCCATGTTGTTTAGGGTATGGGCTCAGCAGGTGCCCGAGGGCCCTGGCACCACAAGAGCTGCAGACCGGAACCCTCTATCAAACCTAGAGCCTTCTGGTTCATTCTGAAGCAGTTTGCACCTACATTTCCCAAACCGGGGCAGAATTAGCGGGGAAGGGTAGGCGTTCAGCCCTTTCTGTGAACAGTCCAAGGACAGCCTCACCAGCCCAAGAATTTCCAGGTTTGCATCTCTGCAGATACACCCACAGGGGACGCCACAAACGACGTTTCCACCTGCACCCGAGGGCTGGGGCATCCCACGGTCACAGCCCTTTGGACTCAGAAAGGATTGACAAAGGAGTCAGATAAACCAGCTCCCCAGTTCTTACGCTTCTTGTCCACCTGAAACTAGAAAGTGCCCAGAGGGGGAAGAGTAGAATTCACACCCTCCCCCATCTGCCAACACCATTTCCTGTCCCGGGGCTCAGGGTCACTGGAGGGCTGTACCCCATGACCGAGGACCATGCACTGAGGCCAAGGCAGCCTGGAGGCACCCCCAGCCTCCAGTCAGGGGGTGGGGGGACAGGAACACCTGAGGCTTTCCGGGGCCAGGTGTGGGTGATGGGGGAATGCGTGGGGACCCTGGGGTGAAACTGCTTGAAGATCTGTCCAAAGGAACCAGGGGAGGACGAGGGTCTCTGGCAGCGAGCATCGTGTCAGAGGACAGGCAGGGCACCTGTAACAGGAGACAGCACCTCTCCGTGATGCCATGGGGCAGGAGAGAGGAGGGCACACCAGCCCATGCCATCCTGCCCGCGCTCACACGGTGCTCCGTGCCCGCCCCTGCCTTGAATGGTGGGACACCCAGGAGGACTTCGGAGCCTGACCCTCAGAGCCAGAGTCTCACCTTCCATCCCTTCTAAACGAGGGGCCCGTGGCATCTTGGAGAGGCTCAATTGTCCGTGGGCCCGGACTGCCCCTCAGCCCCACCCATGCCCAGGACTGGACCCTGTCTTTCTCCTAAGGGAGAAAAGGAGCTCATGAAAGCTCACGGGGACAAGGGGTGGCAGATGAAACCTCCAGAGAGGGGAGCCCCTGGCCTCAGTGACCCAGCCCAGGAGCCTGGACTCTGTCCCCAAGGGTGGAGGGGAGGCTCCGAAGCATCCAAGTACAGGTGACACCCCAGGTAAGACAAGGTGCCCAGCACTGGGGCAGGGAGACTCCAGAGGAAAGGTTCAGCCCTTCCAGGTGGGGCACACCCAAACCCCTCCCTGCCTCAGCTGCCCCCGAACTCAGGGTGACAGGGTGCTCACCAAGCGGCCCATCGACAGCTGAGGACACGAGAGAAGTCAGGGATCCACCGAGACCCACAGTCTCTACGCTTGAGCCAAGGGCTGGAAACCCGGAGCCAACAACCCGGAACCCGTGGCCGCAGCCGTGAGGACAGAGGATTGAGGGGACCTGGGCTCCAGGCCAGCCCTGGGCCCACCTCTGCCTTGCCACCGCTGGGTGGGTATGGGTTGCGCCTCAGTTTCTCCACCTGCAAGGGACAGTGAGCCCACCTCCGAGGAGCTCAGAGATGGAGCCACGTGCCTACAGAGTAAGTTCTGCACCGGAGCTGGCACGAGGGCTCCCTCCAGCCACCCGCCCACCTCCTTTCCCAGCGAAGGAACCAGGGCGCCAGGAAGCCCAGCCCAGCGTCAAGGTCACCGCAGGCGGCCGGCGGGGGCGCACACCCAGGCTGAGATTCCGGCTGCCCTGGGATCCTCGAATGGCCACCAAGATGGGAGGAGGTCACAAGCAACCCAGCCTGTGCCCCGGAGCTCGCCTTGTCACCTGCGTGCCACCTCCCGCCTCCTGTGGTGACACGCGGAGACTGCCACGGCCGTGCCCCCCTCCCGGTCCTGCAGACTGCATCTGACACTGCGGCATTGGCCCTCTGAATCCCCCCTGTGACGTGTAGGCTACCCTGGGATCCTCGAATGGCCACCAAGATGGGAGGAGGTCACAAGCAACCCAGCCTGTGCCCTGGAGCTCGCCTTGTCACCTGCGTGCCACCTCCCGCCTCCTGTGGTGACACGCGGAGACTGCCACGGCCGTGCCCCCCTCCCGGTCCTGCAGACTGCATCTGACACTGCGGCATCGGCCCTCTGAATCCCCCCTGTGACGTGTAGGCTTCCCAGGTGGCTCAGATGGTAAAGACCCCACCTGCCAATGCCGGTAGACACGAGACAGGCGTTCCATCCCTGGGTCGGGAAGATCCCCGGAGGAGGGCCTGGCAACCCATTCCAGTATTATTGCTGGGAAAACCCCACGGACAGAGGAGCTGGGGGGGCTGCAGTCCACAGGGTCGAACGGAGTCGGACACGACTGAAGCGACTTGGCAGGCACGCTGACGGATGTGGGGATGGAGACGGAGACAAGCCCAGGAAAAGAGACAACATCTTCACCCGCTGTGTGACCAGGAGCAAGTGACTCAGCCTCTTTGGGCCTCGGGGCTCACCCCCCCACCCCTGCCAGGCGTGCCACAGCCAAGGCCGCCTGAGGATTAGACAAGCCAGTGCCCTGCTGCGTCCAGCGTCCAGAAAAGCGCCGGCAGTGAGCGAGCCCCAACCGCGGCTCTCCTTGCTCCTAACGATCGCCGCTACTGACTCTCGGGAGGGTCCCCTGAGGGACATGCAAGGCTGACACCCACTGATGGGAGGCGACTGCACAGCGCCACCCCCCGGGCCCCCCCCCAAGCCCTGAAACTCACGGATGACCGAGGCTGGGGGTGCTGCTGCGGGTAGGGGCTCACTTCCCAGGAGACGGGTCTGGTCTGAGGCTGGGAGTCGGTGGGTACCCGGCAGCTCCCCCACGCAGCCCAGCGCTGCCCAGCACGCCACTCCCCCGCCCCCGGGCTGGTGAAGGACCTGGCTCAGCAGCAAGCTGCTGCCTCCTCCGGCTGAAACCTTTTCCCTTTTCCCATGGGCTGCCAGGAGGCTCAGAGCCGGCCTGAGCATCAGCTGCACACCAACACCACAGGCCCTGAGGGTGGAGAAGAGAGTGGAAGCATCCCACTCTGGGCAGGGGGAGCCCCGGGGGCAGCAAGGGGATCCCAGAACTGTGGAGCTGGGGTGTGAGGCTGGAGCCCAGCTCTCCCCACTTTACGCCCAGGGGCCCTTGGTGGGGGTGCTTTCCACCCACCCTCACCCCACCCCCGAGACTGGGCAGGACCCTAAAAGTCCAGCCAGCTGCCCACAGCCAGTCATGCGGTCTGCATAAGGGCCTGAGCCAAGGATGGGCAGCCTGGACCCTCCCGACCAGGACACGTGTCCGGTTGAGCTGGAATCTCCCTGAACCCTCTGCCCAGAGAGGACGGATTGGGCAATTCTGACCACCCAGGAAGAGGTTCTCTCCATAACAGCCCCCTCCCAAAAGGTAGCTTTTAAAAAATTCGCGGAGACCTCCCTGATGCCGGGAAGGATTGAGGGCAGGAGGGGAAGGGGGCGACAGAGGATGAGATGGCTGGATGGCATCACCGACTCAATGGACATGAATCTGAGCAGACTCCAGGAAATAGCAGAGGACCAGGAAGCCTGGCCTGCTGCAGTCCACGGGGTAGCCAAGAGTCAGACACAACTTAGCAACTGAACAGCAACCAGTAGTTAAGAATCTCCCTTGCAATGCAGGGGACGTGGGTCCGATCCCTGGTCAGGGAACGAAGGTCCCACATGTCTCAGAGCAACTAAGACCGAACGCTTCAACTAGTGAATCCATGCTCTCCAACAAAAGATCCTGCGTGCCTCAACTAAGGCCAGACGCAGCCAAATAAACAAATAACTTTCTAATTTAAAAAGTAAAAGTTGATCAACAACAGCTCTGGGTGCTTGTTGCTAAAGGAAAGCAAACTGGAGACAGGGAAGAAGGTTCGCTATGTGTGGTCTCCGAACCAGCAGCAGCATCACCCAGTAACTGTTAGAAGTGCAGGTTCCCAGGCCCCCAGATGGCATGCGGGCGGGGCCCAGGACTGGTGCTAACCAAGCCTCCTCCAGGGGATTCTGAGGCCCCAGGAGGTCAGGGCCGGTGGCCGAGACCCCTGCCCGACGCCCGGCCCTTGGCAGGCACCAGGCTCAGAAGCGGGTGCCACTCGGCATGGCTGCGGGCATCCAAGGCTCCTGTCTCCCCACACGTCTTCGTGCCCACTAACCTCGATGGAAAAGGAAGGTTGGAGGGCAGGTCAGGCAAGTCTGGCTCACCTGGCGACAGGTGTTGCGGGGCCCAGGCGGCATTAGGCAACTGCTGTGGGATCCGGGGCAGCGGCCAGGAC
The DNA here is from genome assembly GCA_006408675.1 of Madoqua kirkii. Taxonomy (NCBI): domain Eukaryota; kingdom Metazoa; phylum Chordata; class Mammalia; order Artiodactyla; family Bovidae; genus Madoqua; species Madoqua kirkii. The sequence continues at coordinate 24,646 of SJYC01146419.1, read as the reverse complement.
CCGCAGGTGTGGGCCGGCTCCCCGGGGTGGCTCCGATTCTGTTTCCCAGGAGAATAACTCAGCCGCATGCTAGGGGGCGGGGGGAGGAGCTGGGTGCTGTGGCCTCTACCAGCCACTTTGATGTGGGGGTTGTCGCACACCCCTCGCCCCCTTCTTTGGTTTTTAAGAGCAGCGAAGGTGCCTGCCTTCCCTTTTTTCTTTTTTTTGTTTTAAGCAAGGAATCGGTCTAACGTTTTGATAAGAACCACCAATTAGCAGAGAGGCAGGAAACCAAACCCTGGCCGTTTTGGTGAAAGACAAGATTCGGAGCAGACCACATGAAAGGCCCAAACTTGCCTGCTGGAGCTCGGCTCTGAAGTTCCAGTGACAGGTCGGGCCTGCGCTCACACCCCGTCCAGCTGCCAGGGCTGGAGGGCGGCCTGGGGGCGGCCTGAGGGCGGGGCCGGGAGAGGACCTCGGGGCCATTGTTACTCCCAGAGGACCCTGGGCCTGCGGGGCTGGAGGACACTCACTGATGCTGCCCAGGACCCCAGAGGCACACAGATGGCCCGGCTGGCCCCCACGCCCTCGCTGCCTCCCTCTGTCCTCATCCAGGGTCACGCCTGTCCCGCACCCACAGCCAAGGTGACTGCCGCTCCTGTCCTCACTCCTGTGGCGCTGGGTGCTCCCCGGCTAGCCACACAATTTCCCCACATAAGTAACTGACCTTCTCCTGACCCCACTTCACTGCAGGTCAGTCGCTCAGTCGTAACTGACTCTTTACAAACCCCTGGACTGCAGCACGCCAGGCCTCCCTGTCCATCACCAACTCCTGGAGCTTGCTCAAACTCATGTCCATCAAGTCGGTGATGCCATCCAGCCATCTCATCCTCGGTCGTCCCCTTCTCTTCCTGCCCCCAATCCCTCCCAGTAGCCAAAGTACTGGAGTTTCAGCTTTAGCATCAGTCCTTCCAATGAAGACCCAGGACTGATCTCCTTTAGGATGGACTGGTTAGATCTCCTTGCAGTCCAAGGGACTCTCAAGAGTCTTCTCCAACACCACAGTTCAAAAGCATCAATTCTTTGGTGCTCAGCTTTCTTTTTTCTATAAAAAAAAAAAAAAAAAGAAAGCTGACCACACTGCCCTCCGATGTCCCCCCTTCTCCGCTCCCCTGGGCAGCCAGTTCCTGGGGGAGCCGCCCACACCCTGCACCTTTCACGCCGGTCCTCTTTCCATCTTTCTTCATTATATTCTAATATGACATGCGGCTCATATATGAAAGAATACTTGGGGCTTCCCTGGTGGGCCGGGGGTTAAGAATTCGCCTTGCCATGCAGGAGATGTGGTTGGATCCCTGGTCAAGGAACTATTAATCAGATCCCACATGCCACAGAACAACTAAGACCCCGAGCTTCAATAACAAGACCCTGCATGCAGCAAGTAAGACACCACACGGCCAAATAGATAAAAAAAAAATTTTTTTAAGAATATTTGTAAATGTGTGTCCATTATAAAGGGCTTTTCAGGTGTCTCAGTGGTAAGAATCCGCCTGCCAAGGCAGGAGATGTGAGAGATGTGGATTTGATCTGTGGTCTGGGAAGATCCCCTGGAGAAGGGAATGGCCATCCACTCCGGTGTTCTTGCCTGGCGAATTCCATGGACAGAGGAGCCTGGCGGGCTGCATGGAAGTTCAACTACATGCCCATTGCATCCGGATGGGCCTTCTCACCTTGCCCCTGTCTCCCCGGAGCCAGCCCTCCGGGGCCTCACATTTCACTTTTAAGTCATCTTAGTGCCCACATGTACATGCCCACACTATAGTGTTTACCCATGGTTTTGAATTTTGTAAATAATATGATGCCACGTGGAGTCTTCTCAACACTGTGCTTCTAAGACTCGGGCATGAGGTTGCTTGTGGCTGGAGGTCACTGGGTTCAGCGCTGTGTAACATTCCATGGTGTGAGCAATTCTACTGGGGCGTCTGTGTTGTGTACCGCTCTCCGCTGGACTCCCTTTGCCCTTTTGGACATTTTACCACCTGTCTCACGTGGACTGGCTATTTCTATTGAGTGGTTCCTAGCAAGAGAACGTTGTTGTTGCTGTTGCTGTCGTTCAATCATGTCCAACTCTTTGCGACCCCACGGACTGTAGCCCACCAAGCTCCTCTGTCCGTGGGATTCTCCAGGCAAGAACACTGGAGTGGGTGGCCGTGGCCCTCTCCAGGGGATCTTCCTGACTCAGGGATCAAACCCAGGTCTCCAGCATCGCAGGCAGGTTCTTCACTGTCTGAGCCACCAGGGAAGCAGGAGAATAACGTCTGTCATATTCCACTAAAACAAATAAAGCGAAATGGTTTTCCAAAGAGACGGCATCCATTTAAATTTCCTCTGAGCATATATAAAAGCTCTGATCATTCAATTGGCTAGGCTTGTTCGATTCTGACCTTGAGGTGATGGTGAAATGACGGCTGTGGTCTCGCTCTGCGCCTCACTAATCGCTAGTGACATCACATTCCTGCCACGCTTGGGAGTTTGTTTTCCTGTGAAAAGCCAGTGCAAGCCCTTTTTTTTAAATTAACTTGTCTGTGTTTACCTTGCTTTCTTGCAGGGGCTCTTCATGTGGTCTACAGACAAGTCCTTCATCAGCCGTGTCTGTTTCACGTACCTTCTTCCGGTTGTGCCCTGCCTACTTTGTGGTATCTTTTAAAGAAAGATATTCTTGATACGAATGTATTCTTTTGATCAATATTTCCTTTTCTGTACTGTCTTCTAAAAGTTTACCCTTTATACCTGATGCCTTAATCCAGGCGGGGTGTAGTTTTGTGTCAAGTGTGAGACCGGGACATGATTTCACTTTTTCCACATGGACTGGAATTTCCAGCATTTCCTGGGTAACCTATCCTGTCCCTGTTATTTTCTGCTGTGCATTGAATTTCTATGAATGTGCAAGGTTGTCTGTGGGCTCTGCATGCCATTCCATCTGTCCATCTGTCCGTCTGTCCTGCATCAGCACCATGCCGTCCTGGCTACCATATCTATGTGTTGGGGGCCAGCATGAGGAACTCCGCCCATGGCAAAGGTCATGAGGAAAGGGGCTTCGGCATACCCAAAGGCGTGACCAAGTCTCAGGAAATTCCCCTGCTCCCGAGCATCTAACCCCAAAACCAGAGTCTGTCCTGTACTCTCACTTACGGGGCACTCTCCCCCATAACCGTTTCTCTCTGAGAAGGAGTAAACGTGCAGCTCCAAGGCAGTAAAAATTCCTGGGCATGACTAGAGTGTTTCAACTTACTGGACTCATCTGAAGTTTATCTAGCCTGCCTGTGTAGGTTCCTCCGGCCACAACAGCCCTCCAACCATGAGAGGCATGAGATGTTTTGACTTACTAAAGGCAAATTCTTGTGGGAAGTTAGAAATTATTAGTATAGTGGGTTGGATGGGAATTATATTGATAAAGGGTTTCTTCATTTGTTGTGTCAATAATTGCTGCTAATTCCCTGCCCTAGGTGGGACAAGGGCGTCTCAGGTTAAACCTCTCTGTGGACACATAATTGTTTACTACCTCTCAACCATAAACAGCACAGAGAGTTTTGGAGTATTCTGAGAATCTTAATTAACATAGGACTTTTTCTTGTTGTTGAGTCAATGATTGCCGCCAGGCCTCCACATCCTTTAGGTACCTGGGAATATATTAAATCAATGTATTTGGAATGTAGAAAAGGAAATATAGTAGTTTTTGATGTTAGCAATATTAGACTTTAGGGGGAGCCTGGTGGGCTGCCATTTATGGGGCCATTTATTGGGTCGCACAGAGTCGGACATGACTGAAATGACTTAGCAGTAGCAAACAGAGTACAAATTTTAAACTGATAATTTGTTTAAGGTTCATTATTTGAGTACTACTTGAAAGTTTACTGAGAAGTTTATAGTTCACTCTTTCTTCATAACTTAAGTAAACTAACATTGGCTCATTAAAAGAAGTGAAAGCTTATGGAGACAAAAGGTTGAGAGTTTAGTGTTTCATTTTATTACAGGATTTTCTGAATGGAGCAAACAGTGCAGAAATACAAATTTTATCTCTTGGGACCAATTACTGATGGTCCCATAAGACTTTTAAAATCAAAGTTAATTTAATTCATTGTCATCCAAATCAAAATCATGAAAACACATAAAAAGTGAACAGTACATCTTCCCTAAGCAGTAATTTTTCCTTCCTTCAAGTGTCTTGTGTATATCATTACAACTCAGATTGATATTTACTCAGTAATTGATTTTTACTTGTTCGGTTAGTGTAAGATGCTGCTCTGAATACACATTTAATCTTCTGGTTTGTGTTTAAAACTATTCTTACTGATTTTTTCATTGTGAGTTTGAAAGAATATCTTTATATGTATGGAAAATGAAAAGACCCTGTATAGAGAAACTAACATGAAGAGTATGTAAGACTTATGTGAGTCTAAGAAATGGATAATTTACTAACTTTGAAATAAAATTAATAAGTAGGCTAAAATCTTTGTAACTTCATTATGATCCTATCAGAAATATTTATTTTAACTAAAAAAATTAATCTTAACATAAAGCAAAGCATTTATTATGCCAACAAAAAAGGCCTCAGTAACTCAGTTTATCAGGAAAATGTTGAGGGGGACACTACCCTTTTTCACTCCTTTGCAAGTTGAGAAGCTATCTCATGCAGCAGAATTAAATTCTACTAATGCCAATTCTGCCTCAGTTGCTTAGTAATGAGCGACTTTGGTCAAGTTAATGTTTCTCTGGGTCTCAGTTGTTCCCATGTAAAACAGAAAAAAATTAGAATCTATTTTAAAAGAATATCTTTATATGTATGGAAAATGAAAAGACCCTGTATAGAGAAACTAACATGAAGAGTATGTAAGACTTATGTGAGTCTAAGAAATGGATAATTTACTAACTTTGAAATAAAATTAATAAGTAGGCTAAAATCTTTGTAACTTCATTATGATCCTATCAGAAATATTTATTTTAACTAAAAAAATTAATCTTAACATAAAGCAAAGCATTTATTATGCCAACAAAAAAGGCCTCAGTAACTCAGTTTATCAGGAAAATGTTGAGGGGGACACTACCCTTTTTCACTCCTTTGCAAGTTGAGAAGCTATCTCATGCAGCAGAATTAAATTCTACTAATGCCAATTCTGCCTCAGTTGCTTAGTAATGAGCGACTTTGGTCAAGTTAATGTTTCTCTGGGTCTCAGTTTGTTCCCATGTAAAACAGAAAAAAATTAGAATCTATTTTGTCATGTTGAAAGCGAAGTAAAAGTGAAAGTTGCTTGGTCCTTTCTGACTCTTTGCTAACCCATGGACTACACAGTCCATGGAATTCTCCAGGCCAGAATACTGGAGTGGGTAGCCTTTCCCTTCTCCAGGGGATCTTCCCAACCCAGGAATCAACCCAGGTCTCCCACATTGAAAGGGTATTCTTTACCAGCTGAGCCACAAAGGAAGCCCTTTGTCATGTTGATATGAGATTATGTGAGAAAATACTTGTAATCTGCAAATAAATAGAGCTTACTACATAGAAAATGTTGAATAAATGTTAGCCATCAAATACGTTCATTTTTCTTGGTTTTATGTCATTTTATTTACTACAAGTTGACCCTGAACTGCAAACAAGAGACTATAGCTACATATGAAAGGATAACTGGGGTATTTTAGTTTGGACAAGAGAAACACATTAGAGGACACCTCAGTACATAGGATATAACTGAACTACTAGTGGCTAGTAACCGCTGTAAGGCCAGTCTAGTGCAAGGGTCGCCAACCCCTGCTACCAGTTCATGCTAGGGACCAGACCACACAGCAGGGGATAAATGGCAGGTGAGCAAAGCTTCGTCTGTATTTGCAGCCATTCCTCATTTCTCACATTACCTTCTAAACTCTGGCTCCTGTTAAATCAGCAGCAACAAAATAAATGTCATCTGTTTGAATCATCCTAAAACCATCACACCCTTCATCGGTCCATGGAACAACTCTCTTCCACGAAATCGGTCCCTGGTACCAAAAAGCCTGGGGACCGCTGGTCTAGACAGAGCACTGCAGGCAGGAGGACCAAGCACTGCTTCCAGCCAGCAACACCAAGCTGACCAAAAAACCAAAAAGCAAAAGGAACAGATTCGATGGTTAACACCTCCAACTCAGATACGGGAAAGCATGTCTGCATGTCGACAAACTCAAATGTACACATGATATTAAAAGGTTTATACTTTGCCTTTTCAGCCGTTTCATCATCAGTGCCTTAGATTGAATGTGAAGACCTGCCCATTATGTTGCCAACAAAGAAACGTTTCAAAAATAAAGTTGTAGAACACTGAAATTGAAGTCTCAAATGAGGCAAAAATCTGAATTCACCTCAATGTCTTCAGCCTGAAGAAGATGGAAACCAGTTACAAGACATCTTAAGCTGTAGCCCACTTAAACTTATTTAATAAGAAAGGGAAGGTGTATTTTACTGTGAATTGCACTTTAAAGTAAAGGCAATATAATGGTACTTCTGGAATCTCATAAACTTTGAATAAAAATGGAGCAGTTCACACTTAATGCTGTGTTTTATAAAACCCTTCCAGATACCTGAAGTGTGAAAGCTACTACTTTACATAAAACAACATTCTAATCTGTAAAGCTGTGTTCTAAATATATAACACAGGGGTACATTTCATGGCATTTTAAAATGCTTTGTTTTCTGGACCTGCATTTATTGGTGATATCAGAACTAAAGAATTATAAACGTGTCCCAGTTTAAAGTGTGGGAACAGTGTGATTTCAACACAGTTTTATTTTTAAAACAGTATTCTTATATTCTAAATACAATAAAGAGCAAAATTTATTTTCAAACATATAAAAGGTTTTCCTGGATCCTGTAATAGTTAATATTTAGCCCATTTAGTCCAGAGTGCTTTTAAAAAAATATGTGCAACAGAAAAGAGCCTTGTCTGTTGCTCCATGATGACCTAGAGGAATGGGATGAGGTAGGGAGTGGGAGGAGACTCAAGAGGGAAGGAATATATGTACATGTGGCTGATTCACATTGCTGTACAGCAGAAACCAATTCAATATTATAAAGCAATGATCCTCTAATTAAAAATAAATACGCACATACAGAAAAGAAAGAAATGACCCTCTCGAGAGGGAATTGGATGAAAGTGGTCAAAAGCTACAACTTGCAGTTTTGAGATAGATAAATACTAGGGATGTAATGTACAATAATGATTAATATAATCAACCTTGATGTATGCTACATATGAAAGTTGTTAAGAGAGTAAGTCCTAAGAGTTCTTATTACAAGGGAAAATTTTTTTCTTTTTGTATCTATATGAATGATGAATATTCATTAAACTTACTGTGATAATCATTTCATGAAGTATTTAAGTCAAATCATTATTTTGTACATCTTAAACACATACAGGGCTGTATATAAATTATATCTCAATAAAGCTGGGAAAAAAATCAGAGCCTCTACATCTGATTTTCCACAAGCCATTTAGTCAACTTATTACAATAAGTATAGGTATTTCCACATTCAGTAACCACTGTCATTCATTTAGACCTTCAGCAGCAGGAGTAAACTTATCAAAGCTGATTATGTGCTATGAAGGTCACAATTACCATGCTGCCACCATTTCAAGGACAAACTACAAGTGAAATGTGGCAGGACCCTGAGGGCTCTCCCAGGTACAAAATCCCCTACGTGTCGCTTGTCTCCTTCTTGTAGAAAAGCAATAGTCTCCCAGGCCTTCCCCTGAGTCACAAAATAGCAGGCTTAAATAGTTAATGATTAGGAAAATAAAGTCACAAAACCTTTAGTTCCTCTCTGAAGGATATAGATCATTCAGGTATGACCTAAATCAAATCCGTTATGATTATACAGGTGGAAGTGAAAAATATATTCAAGGGATTCGATTTGATGGAGTATCTGAAGAACTATGGATGGTAGTTCCTGACATGGTACAGGAGGCAATGATCAAGACCATCCCCCCCCCCAAAAAAATGAAATGCAGAAAGGCAAAATGGTTGTCTGAGAAGGCCTTACAAATAGCTGAGAAAAGAAGAGAAGCTAAAAGCAAAGGCGAAAAGGAAAGATATAAGCAATGTGAATGCAAAGTTTCAAAGAACAGCAAGGAGAGATAAGAAAGCCTTCCTCGGTGATCAGTGCAAAGAAATAGGGGAAAACAATAGAATAGGAAGGGCTAAAGATCTCGTCAAGAAAATTAGAGATACCAAAGAAACATTTCATGCAATGATGGGCACAATAAAGGACAGAATGGTATGGACCTAATAGAAGCAGAAGGCCTTTGACTGTGTGGATGACAACAAACTGTGGAAAATTTTGAAAGAGATGGGAATACTAGACCACCTGACCTGCCTCATGAGTAACCTATATGCAGGTCAGGAAGCAACAGTTAGAACTGGACATAGAACAGACTGGTTCCAAATAGGAAAAGGAGTACGTCAAGGCTGTATACTGTCACCCTGCTTACTTAACTTATATGCAGAGTACATCATGCAAAATGCCGGGCTAGATGAAGCACAAGCTGGAATCAAGATTGCCGGGAAAAATATCAGTAACCTCAGATATGCAGATGACACCACCCGTATGGCAGAAAGCAAGAACTAAAAAGCCTCTTGATAAAAGTGAAAGAGGAGAGTGAAAAAGTTGGCTTAAAGCTCAACATTCAGAAAACTAAGATTATGTCATCCGATCCCATCACTTCATGGCAAATAGATGAGGAAGCAATGGAAACAGTGAGAGACTTTATTTTCTTGGGCTCAAAAATCACTGCAGAGGTGACTGCAGCCATGAAATTAAAAGACGCTTGCTCCTTGGAAGAAAAGCTATGACCAACCTAGACAGCACATTGAAAAGAAGAGACATTACTTTGCCAACAAAGGTCTGTCTAGTCAAAGCTACAGTTTTTCCAGTAGTCATGTATGGATGTGAGAGTTTGGACTATAAAGAAAGCTGAGTACTGAAGAACTGATGCTTTGAGAAGACTCTTGAGGGTCCCTTGGACTGCAAGGAGACCAGTCCATCCTAAAGGAAATCAGTCCTGAATGTTCATTGGCCAGACTGATGCTGAAGCTGAAACTCCAATATTTGGACACCTGATGTGAAGAACTGACTCATTGGAAAAGACCCTGATACTGGGCAGGACTGAAGGCAAGAGAAGGGGATGATAGAGGATGAGAAGTTGGATGACATCACCAATTCAATGGACATGAGTTTGAGCAGGCTATAGGAGTTGCTGATGGACAGGGAAGCCCAGCGTGCTGCAGTCCACAGGGTTGCAAAAAGGGGACATAACTGAGCAACTAAACTGAAGGATACAGATGACAGTCTCACGCACATTCCTGAGGTGCTTTGCAGATACTGTAATTGCCACCAGAGGGAAGTATCTAACTGTATGATGACCAGACTGCAGCCATGACACAAATTGCTGCATCTTTTTTTTTTCCGAGTATAGTTGATTTATAGCATTTACAATATTCTGCCAATCTCTTCTATACAGCAAAGTGACTCAGTTATACACATATATATTCTTTCCATTATGGTTTTTCACAGGTTACTGAATATAGTTCCCTGTTGTTTTTCCATACTAAAGGTCATAGTTTGCATCTAACAACCCAAATATCCCAGTCCACCCCTCTTCATTTCCCCCTCTCCCTTGGCAACCACAAATCTGTTCTCTTTGTCTATGAGTCTGTTTGTATCTTGTAGATAAGTTCTTTGCCCCATATTTTAGATTCAACGTATAAGTGTTATCTTATGGCATTTGTCTCTTTCTGACTTACTTCACTTAGCAAGATAATCTCTAGTTGCATCCATATGATTCAGCAATCCAACTGATGGTACTTGGTGTTTGGTTACTAAGTCATGTCTGACTCTTTGCAACCCCACATATTGCAGCAAGCCAGGCTCCCCTGTCCTACATTCTCTCCCAGAGTTTGCTCAAATTCTTGTCCATTGAGTCGGTGATTCTATCTAACCAACCATCTCATCCTCTGCTTCCCCCTTCTCCTTTTGCCTTCAACCTTTGCCAGCTTCAGGGTCTTTTGCAATGAGTCAACTTTTCACATCAGGTGGCCAAAATATTGGAGCTTCAGTGTCAGTCCTTCCAATGAATGTTTGGGGTTGATTTCCTTTAGGATTTATTGGTTTGTTCTACTTGCAGTCCAAGGGACTCTCACAAGTCTTCTCCAGCACCACAGTTTGAAAGCATCAATTCTCTAGCACTCATCCTTCATTATCGTCCAACTCTCACATCCATAAATGACTACTGGCAAAAAAAAAAAAAAAACATAGCTTTGACTATAAAGGTCTACAGACCTTTGTTGGCAAAGTGATGTCTTTAAAATGCTCTCTAGGTTTGTCACAGCTTACCATCCAAGGAGCAAGCATCTTTTAATCTCAAGGTTGCAGTCACCGTCTGCAGAGATTTTGGAGCCCCCCCTCCAAAAAATCTGTCAGTGCTTCTACTTTTTCCCCCTCCTATTTGCCATGAAATGATAGGCCCAGATGCCATGATCTTTGCTTTTTGAATGTAAAATTTAAGCCAGCTTTTGCACTATCTTCTTTTACTCTCATCAAGAGGCTCTTTAGTTCTTCTTCACTTTCTGCCATTAGAGTGGTATCACCTGCATATCTGAGGTTGTTAATATTTCTTCTATCAATCTTGATTCCAGCTTAAGATTCATTCAGCCTGGCATTCTGAATGATGTACTCTGCATATAAGTTAAATAAGCAGGGTGACTGTATACAGCCTTGTGTGTCTGTGTGTGTTTTCAGTCCTGGGAATATATGCAGACAAAACTATAATTCAAAAAGATATATACACCACTATGTTCATTGCAGCACTGTTCACAAGAGCCAAAACATGGAAACAACCTAAATGTCCACTGACAGATGAATGGGTAAAGAAGATGTGGCACATATATAAAATGGAATACTATCCCAGCCATAGAAAAGAATGAAATAATGCCTTTGTAGCAACATAAATGCAACCTAGTTGCTGCACCTTTATCAGTACTGAAACTATGGCTTGCCCAATTCCAGGAACTGTCCTCAAGAGATGGGGGAAAAAAACAGTCCTGGAGTTGAAGATTAACTGCACTTAAAACAGGAGAAGGCAATGGCGACCCACTCCAGTACTCTTGCCTGGAAAATCCCATGGACATAGGAGCCTGGTAGGCTACAGTCCATGGGGTTTCCAAGAGTCAGACACAACTGAACAACTTCATTTTCACTTTTCACTTTCATGCCCTGGAATAGGAAATGGCAATCCACTCCAGTGTTCTTACCAGGAGAATCCCAGGGACAGAGGAGCCTAGTGGGCTGCCATCTACGGGGTCGCACAGAATCGGACACAACTGAAGTGACTTAGCAGCAGCATTTAAAACAATCAGAATGATTCTGACCAAACCACCACATGACCAGTTTCAAGAAGATTGTCAGAGTTGACTGTGCTGTTCTGCACATAGTCCATGCCTGCTGCTCTTACATAAATACCTCCTCACAGCGTGAGACTAGCTTCAGACTAGTATTAACAAGGTTAGACAACTGGCTACCTGGCTCCAACAGACTTTAGACCACATACTTCCCTATTTCAGGGAGGGTGGTATTGCTTTACTAACTTATTCTCTTGGGTTCCCTCTGGAATTAGGTGAATGGTTGAAGGAATCCTTACATTGGAACTAACTCTTTTACTGTGGGATTTTATTTTCTAGTGAAGAAGGTCATGGGGCTTCCCTGGCGGCTCACTAGTAAAGAATCCACCTGCCAAGGCAGGAGATGCAAGTTCAGTCCCTGGGCTGGGAAGATTCCCTGGAGAAGGAAATGGCAAACCGCTTCAGTATCCTTACCTGGGAAATCCTATGGACTAAACAACCTGGCAGGCTACAGTCCATGGGGTTCCAAAAAAGTCTGACACAACTTAGCAACTGAAAACCAATAAAAAAGGAGATCATAACTGGCATAATGACTCTTTGTGAAATAATTACTAAAAAGGTTAGGATGCCTCTTCTGGGACCTCAGCAAGCACCTAAGAGAACCAGACTATTTTTTACACTACATCAGATCCTTCCACTCTAAGAATCCTTGGTTGCCCATGTTCAGCTTTAAGAAGCCACAGATGACAATTCTTTGTCCTTTTTCATAGAAATAGAAAAACCTGACAGTGGGGACTGTAATTGAGGCAGTGAGACACTAACCCGGGACTCTCAGTTCCAAGGCATTATTCCAGCTCTGTTTCTTAGTTATGATGTGGCTGTGATCTTATGCTTACTATGCCTGCCTTCTACCCTAGTTCAACATTAGCTTAGCTTAGCTTGTTGCTGATTGAGAAAGCTGTTGATGATTGAAGATTAGTTGTTTTATAAGCTTCACCCTGTTCCTTATTCTCCAAGCATAGCTAACCAACGATTTACAGCTCAGAAACTGTTCCACCTGCAGACAACACCTGATGGCTACTTACGACTACCTGATTAATACAATCATCTCTAAAAGTAGTTTATCCCCTTTCCAGCACATAGCCCTTTCCTCTTTTCCCTATATAACTTCTGAGTAAAACCTGGAGAGTTGGCCTGGTTTCTTTGGAACATGCTAGCTTCCTTCTTAAAATTGCTAGCTTCTTCAACAAAGCTCTTCCTTCCACCCAACACTTGTCTCTCAGTATTGGATTCTTGAGCAACTGAACCCAAGTTTGGTAACACAAGGACTGAAAAAATTTTCCAAAGTGCTATTCATAAATAATATTCAATAAAAGAGATCAATAGTCAACTAAAGCAACTATCAATCTAATTATATTTTACATAGTACAAACTGCAGGTTGTACTCTATTAATGTGTCACAAAATCAATTTAGTGGTTCACAATGTGCATTTGGTAGTTAAATGATAGAATCGAAATATTAAATTATATCATATGTAATGAGTATCTTTTTATATGTCTTTTTCAGTTATGTATTTTATGCATATTAGATTATAATTAAAACCTATTTCTTATTATAGGTAACTGTCAAAAAATCTTTGAAAGTCAATAGAGAACTATTATGCACAAATTTAAGTATAAAAGTAAAATGTAAAACTCTTGACTCTTGCTTACAATTTATCTCTGTAGTTCAAACCCAAGAATTTAATATACTTCCACAGCATCTAAAATTCTAGCAAATATAGGAATAAATGATTCCTTGCATTAAAGCTCAAATTTTCATTCCTGATGTTATGATCTACATTTTTAAAAACTGGAATTAAAACTTTTCTCTTTATATTGCTCCATCCACCTCTTCTAACTCCTTTTGTGGAGGAGGTTGATATCCGAAGTTGGGTAGCACAAGACAGCCCACACAAAGCGCTAGCTTCCTAGAAGTTTAAAACATTCCAGTCTTCACTTCAACAAACATATGTAATGAGTATCTTTTCATATGTCTTTTTCAGTTATGTATTTTATGCATATTAGATTATAATTAAAACCTATTTCTTATTATAGGTAACTGTCAAAAAATCTTTGAAAGTCAATAGAGAACTATTATGCACAAATTTAAGTATAAAAGTAAAATGTAAAACTCTTGACTCTTGCTTACAATTTATCTCTGTAGTTCAAACCCAAGAATTTAATATACTTCCACAGCATCTAAAATTCTAGCAAATATAGGAATAAATGATTCCTTGCATTAAAGCTCAAATTTTCATTCCTGATGTTATGATCTACATTTTTAAAAACTGGAATTAAAACTTTTCTCTTTATATTGCTCCATCCACCTCTTCTAACTCCTTTTGTGGAGGAAGTTGATATCTGAAGTTGGGTAGCACAAGACAGCCCACACAAAGCGCTAGCTTCCTAGAAGTTTAAAACATTCCAGTCTTCACTTCAACAATATGCTATTGCACTAACCAATATGCCCTCTGATTTTCAAAAATGTATATAGAACATCATGCTATAAAACCAGAATGTCTAAACTTAGAAAAGTTAGCAGTGTATCTAATCAGTGTAGCATATAATCATTAGACTGAACTGAACTGAACAAGTAGCAGTACTAGGAGCAATATGGTCTAAACCACTCACTGATGGTGCATTAGTTCAGTTCAGTCACTCAGTCGTGTCTGACTCTTTGCAACCCCATGGACTGCAGCATGCCAGGCTTCCCTGTCCATCACCAACTCCTGGAGCTTGCTCAAACTCATGTCCATCGAATCGATGTTAGGAGAAAGGAATTGCTCTATAACTTTTGGGGCCTGGGGAGTTTATGGTCCATAGGTTCCCCTATCCACTTTACCTCCCTCACCTCCCCTGGAGGTGTCTATCTCAGCAGTCTGCAACTTTCGGGGGCTGATTTATGGCAACCACTGAACACTTTTGGCTGCTCTGATATTGATCTTAATACCTGGGGATGAACAAACATTTTAGCCATAATCTCTCCAAAACAGTGAACTCACAAATGTTTGACATTCCAGGGAAAATGAAAATCAAGAACTACCTCAGAGACGCTACTCCTGCACTCCCTAGCAGGCTAAACAGGGGGGCTGCCTGTCTCTGGTACAATTAAAAAAAAAAAACAAAACAGGGTAAGTCTTTCCTTAGAAGCATGAAGATGGTGGTTTCTAATTCTCTGCCAAGACAAGATTAGCTAGTATTTATTGTTTAGGGCTTTTTCCGTTTACATTTCTGAGAGAGAAAGGCCTGCAAATTTTCTTGCCTCATACTGTCCTTTCTGATTTTGGTGTCAAGATTGTTCTATACATCCACTGCTATTCTCTGGAAAAGTTTATGGTGGAATATTATAAATATTTGTTCCTTGAATGTGAGAAGAATTACCCATAATAGCATCAGAGCCTAGTGTTTATTTGTGGGAAGATATTTATTAATTCATTTCATTTCTTCAGCGCTTATAGAATTTCTTCAGGTATTTTATTTCTTTTTGAGTCTTGATGAAAAGTGATTCTTTTTCCCCATTTTTGTCTTCGTTTTCAAATTTAGTGATTAAGTTTTTCAACTCATCTTTCTGAGCTTGTTAATTTCTCATCTGTGTCCCCGTTTTATTCTTACCAATTTGTTCTTGCTTTTCTCTTTTTCTTGTAATCCATCTTGCCAGATATTTGCTAATTATGTTAGTCTTTTCAAAGAAACAAATTCTGACTTTGGTGGTCCTATCTTTTAAAACTGTGTTTTCTTTCTAAATTGTGATTATTTGGGAGCTTATTCCTACTATATGATATTGTGCTTCCTTTTTTCTCTTATTTTCTGGACTTTTTTTCCTTTCTTGCCTTGTTTTAAATTAAGTTTCTTTCTCATTCTATTTTTTTACTTCACTAATTTGGAAATTATGAACTCTGTCCCCTTTGAGTCTCAAATTTAAAATTTTACTACACATACTTTAAAAACTAAATGAAAAGTCAACTTTTGTAGAGAAATCTGTCTTTTCATCAAGCTGTTTGTAAGATCTTTGTAGTCTCACCATGATGGGCCCCAGATATAGACTGCCTTTTGTTTACTTGGGCTTCTTCAGGATTTCTTAAACTCAAGAATTAATGTCTTTCACTAGCACAACATTGTTAATCAACTATAGTCCAATATGAAATAAATTTTTTAAAAAATTAAAAAATATCTTATCAATTTTGAAAAATTCCCATCAGCTTTTCAGAATTAACCTCTCCCTCATTCTCTCTCCTCTCCTTCCAAAACTCTGATTAGAAAGATAATAGACTTTTCATGTATTATTTTATTCAGCAGTACTAAATTCCAGACTTATTTAGGCACTGGGAATACAGCAGTGAATAACACAGGCAAACCCTTCCCTTAGCGTCCTAACATTCTAATGAGGCAAGGCAGACAGTAGGGAAATAATCACAGCTGTTGTATGTCTGATAAGGCTAAGTGCTTCATCTCCCAGTCTCCCTTTGATGTGTTCTCATCTCTTTTTCTCTCTGTGCCACTTGCATTCACTCATTCATTCAAGAAGTAATTACTGAGCATCTACTAATGGACATGCATCATTTAGGTGCCAGGGCTGCTGCACTGAACACGAAGGATAGTCTGTATGGTGGGATATGAGGACACAATCAACAAACAAACAAAAAAATAAGCAGTGTCTCACTGGATAATAAATACTCTGAATAAAGATAAAGCAAGGTGAGAGATATCAGACAGGCGGGAATGAGGGTGGGCGGCTCTTTTGTCATGGATGGTCAGGGAAGACCACTCAGATAAGGTAACGTGTAGGTAGCGGAGTAAACAGCAAGCCACACGACCAGCAGCATAAACAGCAAGAGTCAAGCTAAGTTCACTGTGACTGATTTCATCAGCTCGTCCTCACAGGCTACTAATCCATTTTCAGCTGTGTTGTTGTTGAGACTGTCCATTGAGTTTTTAATATCATTTTTTTTTAATTTTTCATCTCTTGATCCTTACTCAAATTTCATCCCATCCTCTATTTCTTCAAACTTCAAATATATATTCATTATATTTTCTGTCTTATCATTCCAATATCTGATATGTTTGAGGATTAGTTACTTAATGTTACATAACAGTATCACTACAAATTCAGTAACTTCGTGGGAAGGCCACACCGCCCAGCATGTAGGATCTTAGTTCTCTAACCAGGGATCAAAACCACGGCCCCTGCATAGAAAGAAAGGAGTCTTAACCACTGTACTGCCAGTGAAGTTCCCAAGCTTAGTAACTTAAAGCAACTCACATTTAGCATCTCAGTTTCAGAGGGTCAGGAGTCAAGGCTTAACTGGATCTTTTGCCCAGGGTCTCAGAGAGCTGCAACCACGCTGTCAGCCAGGGCTATAGGCTCAACTAGGGAAGTTCCCATGGCTGTTGGCAGCCTTCAGTTCCCTGCAGTCTTCCAGACCCAGGGTTTCACTTCTCTGCTGGCCATTGGCTGGATGCTGCCCTCAGCCAGGGCAGACCCCTATATGGGGTCTTCTCCATGGGACATCTCACAACACAGTAGCTTCCTTTTTCAAAACCACCAAAGGAGAATCTCCTTGCAAAATGTGCAATAGAATATTATGTATCCTAATCACAGAAATGACAATCCATTCTCTTTGTCATCTATTCGTTAAGAGTCACAGGTTCCACCTATGCTCAAGGAGAGGAAACGACTCGAGGGTGTGAATGTCAGGGAGTAGGGACCATGGGGCCCTTAGAGTCTGTCTGCCCCTGGGTCTGATTCTAGTATCTATTGTTTCAGCTGGTTCTCTCATGTGGAGTCCTGTTTCAACTCTGAGGTATTTGCTTTATTATCTTGTTTAAAGAGTTGTTTGGAGGCATAGATAGAAGAAACCTTCCTCTAGAAGAAACCTTCCTCTAGGAAAGACTGAGCTTTGTTTCTACCAGTATCCTCAGAAAAAAAAAAGAAGGAAATTCAGAATACATTGAAATCTGCTGCTGGCTTCAGGGTTTTTTTGGCTATTCAAATTTCAACCTTATATGAGAGCCACTTTGTCCTTACAAAGTCTCACGTATGACTCGGAGAAGGCAAAGGCACCCCACTCCAGTGCTCTTGCCTGGGAAATCCTATGGACAGAGGAGCCTGGTGGAATGCAGTCCATGGGGTCGTGAAGAGTCAGACACAACTGAGCGACTTCACTTTCACTTTTCACGCATTGGAGAAGGCAATGGCAACCCACTCCAGTGTTCTTGCCTGGAGAATCCCAGGAGCAGCAGAGCCTGGTGGACTGCCATCTATGGGGTCACACAGAGACGGACATGACTGAATCGACTTAGCATCAGCAGCAGCATGCATGATCATTTTTCCTCCTTGCCACTCAAGAACAACGTCCAGACAAGCACATCTTCTTGAACTGTCTTTCTGCACAATGAGACTTTACTGGTTTACTCTCACTGGAGATGCCACCCTTTGGTCTTTAAAACTGCCCACTTGGGGTGGGTCTTAGAAATTTGTCTCCTGTCCCTTCCTTCAGCAGTCACTATGTGGTTCTTATAGTCAAATGTCTTTGGGTATGCTGTAAGTGTTAAATATATCCTATAGCAAATGGGGTAATAAAAGGGCAATCACAAGATGTGAGGTAGAAAAACATCCTATGCTTTTAGAACATTCTTTCAGTATAATTTAATTCTATCACCACTAGGAGGTTTCTCATGTATGAGGTATAAGAATTGCTTTGGAAAGTGAAGGCATCATAGGAATAAAGACGCTCTCTGCTGTGCTGTGCTTAGTCACTCAATCGTGTCCATCTCTTTGCGACCCCATGGACTGTAGCCCACCATGCTCCTCTTTCCATGGGAATTCTCCAGGCAAAAGAACTGGAGTGGCTTGTCATGCCCTTCTCCACCGGATCTTCCCAACCCAGGGATCGAACCCAGGTCTCCTACATGGCAGGTGGATTATTTACCATCTGAGACATAAGGGAAACCTAAGAATACTGGAGTGGGTAGCCTATCCCTTCTCCAGGGGAACTTCCCAATGCAGGAATCTAGCTGAGGTCTCTTGCATTGTAGGCATATTCTTTACCAGCTGAGCTGTCTAGGAAGCCCAAGGACACTATAAGGTGCCAGAAAAATTAAGAAGACATCATCCATTCATTCAACAAGTGTTTACTGAGCACCTGCATGGTATCATGTCAGACAATTCTCCAACAGTTAGCAATACATCAGCAGAGCAAGAGACAAAACTCTTTGTCCACAGGGAACTTGCCTCTACTAAGTATTTTATTAAGCATGAGGGCATGAAGCTATCTATTGTAAGAGAGGGAAAGACCCCCTTTGGCATGAAGAGGTCCAAAGAAGGTTCAGGAAAGAAAGAGATATAAAAATATAAAACTCTTACTTCACCAGGTGACTGAAAATCAGATTGAGCCTTCTTTTTCAAGATGAAATTAATTTAAAATGTCTGCTAAGTCTGTTAATAGCACACTCCATCTTATGGGGGGAACAAATTTTCTTACCTCTGGATATGGAATATTGATGGAGGATAAAATTAATGTATAGGTGAACTTATTTGCAAAGCAGAAACAGAGACACAGATGTAGAGAACAAACACATGGACACCAAGTGGGGAAAATGGAGCGGGAGGAATTAGGATCAACAAACATACACACTATTATGCATAAAGTAGACAATTAATGAGAAACTACTATATAACACAGGGAACTCTACTCAATGTTCTGTGGTGACCTAAATGGGAAGAAAATCCAAAAAAAGAGGGGATATATGTACACATATGGCCAACTCAACGGACATGAGTTTGAACAACTTTGGGAGATGGTGAAGGACAGGGAAGCCTGGCATGCTGCAGTTCATGTGGTCACAAAGAGTCGGACACTGAGCAACTGAACAAAAATAGCTGAACAAAATAGCTGATTTGCTTTGCTGTAAAACGGAAAATAGCACAACACTGTAAAGCAACTATAATTCAATAAAAATTTTAAAAATATACAAACAAGTTCTTCTTTGATTAAGTAATAACAATATTGGCACAGGAGATGGGCTTTAGTGTGACATGATAAGAAATTACAGGCCTTTTCTTCTGTGCCTAGAATCCTTTCACCATTGATTTTTTTTTTTTTTAAGAATATTGCTTTCTTGACTCTCAGCCTATTTTTGGAGGCTATGCTCCTATGCAGTGAGTGTGGAAAGACAGTCCTCACTAGGACTGCCGAGCTAGGGAGGATCTCTTCCTTCCCACTCTGAGGACACCTGTTAATGGGCTAGTTAGACCATCTCTGCTCTAAATCTCAGCAAGAAATGTAATGCCTCTTTCCTTGGATTCATCCTTCCCTACTCATCTCATCTTGGTAGGAAGTCCAAAGAATCAGGTTTAAAGTACTGGCCTGGACAAAGGACAAAGGATAACAATGTGGCTGTTTTTAGTCTATGCCTTACATCCCTGATGGCTAAGATGGTAAAGAATCTGCCGCAATGCTGGAGACCCAGGGTTCAATCCCTGGGTCAGGAAGATCCCCTTGAAAAGGGAATGGCAACCCATTCCAGTATTCTTGCCTGGAGAATTCCATGGATGGAGGAGCCTGGCAGGCTACAGTTCATGGGGTCACAGAGTGTCAGACACAACTGAGCAACTAGCACCTGACATCAGAAAGACAAGGGAAGGTGGAAGTCCACTCACAGTATAGCCCAATTTACGAGGATCAGAGTTAGAAGCCAAACTTAAAATGACAAAAAGAGTAATTACATCAAAGATCTCACTCTTCAAGTTTTCTCATCATTGTGCAGTTGAGGTAAAAGGCTGGTCAAGCGTGTAGCATTATAGGTTCCAGGCCAACCTGGCCTCTTTTCACTCTAAAGTTAAATCTAGTAAGTGTGTTAGTCGCTCAGTCATGTCCCATTCTCTGTGACCCCATGGACTATAGTCCACCAGGCTCCTCTATCCATGGAATTCTCCAGGCAAGAATACTGTAGGGGGTTGCCATTCCCTTCTCCAGGGGATCTTCCTAACCCAGGGATTGAACTTGGGTATCCTGCATTTCAGGCATATTCTTTACCATCTGCACCACTAGGGAAGCCCACCAAATCTAATAAAGTCCAACCTTATGAAACAGAGATTATCATCATATCTCTTTTAAAAGTGAAGAAATCAAGACTTGGAACTCAAATGAACTGCCTAAGATAATAGAACCAATAAATGGAAAGACTAGTTTCTGGGACAGATTCTTTGCTCAACTAAGCTGATTTATGAAAGGACCTGTCTATTTTTCACTGGTATTTGTACAATTTGCAATAGTTTTCATACATAGTCCCTCAAAATTACCTAGGCAAGTATTAGAGTAAGTGTTATTACTTTTTTTTTAGGAGTCCAACACCACTGCCCTGTTGCGATCTGCTTGGAATACTGTGGAGTGCTAAACTCACCTATATTAGTTTTACATTGTTTCCATAACAAATTACCACAAACATAACAGCTTACAACAGCAGAAATCTACGTTCTGTAGCTCATTATACTAAACCAGGTGTTGATAGGCTCCATTTTTTTCTGGAGGCTCTAAGAGAAAATCTATTTCTTGCTTGTTGACAAAATTCAGTTCCTCACAGTTGTAAAACTGAGGTCTCCATTTTTCTTCTAGCTATAGGCTAAAGGTCTTTCCCAATTCTTAAAAGCCCACTGCATTCCTTGGCTCACAGCCCTCTTCTTCCATTTCAAAATCCAGAAACAGTGGTCAAGTCTCTCTCATAAATTTTTCCTCCTTCTTCTTCTGTCTCATTTCTCTGACCCACCAGGGAAAGGTGTTCCACTCTCAAGGACTCCTGTAATTAGCTGAGCCCACCTAGATAATCCAGTAAAGTCTCTCACCTGACCCTTGATCATTGCCCTTACCTGTGATCATATCTACAATACCTCTTTTGCAATAGTTATTGACTTCATGGTATTCCCACAAAAGAAAGAAAGCGAAGTCGCTCATTCATGTCCAAGTCTTTGTGACCCCATGGACTATATCCTATCAGGCTCCTCCATAAATGGGACTTTCAGGCAAGAATACTGGAATGGATTGCCGTTTCCTTCTCCAGGTATTCTCACAAATTCATATCAAAATCCTAAACCCCAATGTAATGTTATCAGGAGGTAGGACATTTGATAGGTAACTAGATCATAAGAGTAGAGCCCTCATGAATGGGAACTTACTAAAAAAGAAAAAAAAAAGCCCCAGAAAGCTCTTTCTCACCACCTTCACTATGAATCGATAAAACTGAGAAAACAGCCATCTGCAACCCAGAATCGGGTCCTCATCAAGTCCTCACTGGAACCTCTGTTCCTGCCTCCAAAACTGTTAGAAATAAATTTCTGATGTTTATAAGCCCCCCGACTCCACCCACTGCAGTCTATGATATTCTGTTATAGCAGCCCATACTGGGCTTCCCAGGTGATTCAGTGGTAAAGAATCCGCCTGCCAATGCAGGAGACACAAGTTCAATGCCTGGTCTGGGAAGAAATGGCAACCCACTCCAGATTCTTGCCTGGGAAATTCCACAGACAGAGGATCCTGGAGGGCTACAGTCCATGGGGTCACAAAGAGACAAGAGTTAGTGACTAAACAACAACCACTGACTAAGACAGCAGTAAGGTAACATACTGACAGATTCTGAATCTCAGGACACAAACATCTTCGGGGATCCATTATTCTGCTTCTGACTTTCCCTCAGTTGGTAAAGAATCCGCCTGCAATACAGGAGACCCTAGTTCGATTCCTGAGTCAGGAAGATCACTGGAGAATGGATAAGCTACCCACTCCAGTATTCTGGCCTGGTGAATTCCATGGACTGCAGAGTCCATGGGGTGGCAAAGAGTTGGACACGGCTGAGGGACCTTCACTTTCACTTCACTGTGCTTCCACACAACCCTACAAACTTGGCCCCATGATGGTCCTTACACAAGAAAGTTGTAGTGCCTACAAACAGAGGCTGGGTTGGGAAGAAGTTTTATTAATGACCTCTTTCCATCATGCACAGCAAAAAGTGAGAGACTTCAAATAATTACAATAATAAATTACTATTTACACAAATGTGATTTTAGAAAGTTTCAAAAGAGGATATAAACTTCCTAATTAGAATTTTTATTGGGGTATACCTATTTTGTGATGCAGAACAATAACTTTTCAAGCTACGTACTATAAAAGTTCTTATACGTTATTTAGATGCTTTATGAAACAATAATAATTCAAATCTTCAATAACAAACCATGTCACAACAGGGAAATATTATTTATTTCCATAAAAATTTTAATAATGATAATACATTCATTTTGTTTGTTTGTTTTCTCTGGGTTTATGTTTGCGGTACTTTATCACTTTAGGATAACTGTCCTTTTTGTGATGCAAGAGTTTTCCATTAATTCAACCTGAAATGGCAATTTAAAAAAGTTTTTTGTGATTTCAGAGTACATTTACTTATTTTATTAAAAGATAAGTTCCTTATTGAGCATTATTTAGTCATTTTACCCTTCTTCTAAGTGACAGGTGCTTTGTAAAAGGTAAAATTGGTTATAACCTTTTATTCTTGAAGTTTTGCCCAAATCTTAACATGAAATAGTCTTGTAATTTCCAGTGCTAACCTAAGCCAATAGATACAATAATTGGACTATTTATCTATTTTGTGTTATGAATAAATCCAGATGCCACATCATAGCACAAATTTCTTATTCTCTCATCTCCTAAAGTTTATCTGAGAAAACAGAAATATGAATTCCATAAACAGTTTGAGTTAACCTTTAGTCAACACCCTTGGGATCTTTCTATAACAGTGAAATCTATTCAGTATGTACCCCTAGAAAAGGAACTTTTGATCAAAAGGCAGATACAGAGGCAATGGAGTATTCATCTTAATGCTTAACAAAATCATATTTTTCTCTCTATTTGCCCAATAAATGATATTCACATAGCAAATTCTTCATTATCCAAATGGGAATAAAGCATTCTAACATATCAAATATTATGTTTAATAGAAACATGTGATACATAGATTTCTTATAATCAGAAAGCAGAAGAGAACAAGGCATAAAGAGGAACTAAATAAAATTTAATTTACTTTCTTTGGGGGGGAAAAAATCCCTTAGTAAACTATTAAAGAAATCAGTCTTTACCAAAAAAAAAAAACATTAAGAACAAAACCTAATCACCACTAATGAGATCTCAGAAGTGGATCCAAATACAAAGAAAGCCAACGGTTTTTGACTATCATACCTACGAAAGGTGGCTGGCTATGCACAGAAAGTGACTCTAATGTTTAAGAGCAAGAAAAGAAAAGCAACTCTCTAAAAAAACAGTAATAAGAGCTATTATTTACTCTTCATTTGCTCTGTTCCTGAGATAGAGCTAAGTGCTTATTATGTATTAATACATTCCTAACAACTGTGTAGTTTATGTGGCATGACCATTTGGGAGATGAGAAAATAAAGATTCATTTTTTGAGCAGTTTTAAAAATTTGTTTAAGAACAAATAGCTAAGTGTCAGAGTGGGGATTTTTGAATCAGAGTTCAAAGTCCACAATCTTTCTAAAATTTACTAAACACTTTAGCTAACAGTTTTTAATTTCTGGGGAAAGGACACTTGTGGGCTTTTGGAACACATTTTGCCACATTGTATGTACACACAAATTGCCAGGAGAAATAGCAACAGCCTCAGAGAACACAGATGAAACCACTCTTATGGCAGAAAGTGAAGAGAAATTAAAAAGCCTCTTCATGAGGGTGAAAGAGGAAAATGGAAAAGCTGGCCTGAAACACAGCATTAGAAAAATGAAGATCATGGCTTCCAGTCCCATCACATCTTGGCAAATAGAAGGGAAAAAAGTGGAAACAGTGATAGATTTCATTTGCTTGGGCTCTAAAATCACCATGGACAGTGACTGCAGTCAAGAAATTAAAACATGCTTTCTGCTTGGAAGGAAAGCTGTGACAAACCTAGACAGCATATTAAAAATCTGAGACATCACTTTGCCAACAAAGGTCCATCTAGTCAAGGCTATGGTTTTTCCAGGTGTCACATACAGATGTGAGAGCTGGACTCCAAGGAAGGCTGAGCGCTGAAGAATTGATAGTTTTGAATTGTGGTGCTAGGAAAGACTCTTGAGAGTCCCTTGGACAGCAAGATCAAATCAGTTAATCCTAAAGGAAATCAATCCTGAGTATTCAGTGGAAGGAGTGATGCTAAAGCTCCAATACTT
>SJYC01146418.1:0-33686 GCA_006408675.1 Madoqua kirkii | reverse complement strand
TATTATCTTGTTTAAAGAGTTGTTTGGAGGCATAGATAGAAGAAACCTTCCTCTAGAAGAAACCTTCCTCTAGGAAAGACTGAGCTTTGTTTCTACCAGTATCCTCAGAAAAAAAAAAGAAGGAAATTCAGAATACATTGAAATCTGCTGCTGGCTTCAGGGTTTTTTTGGCTATTCAAATTTCAACCTTATATGAGAGCCACTTTGTCCTTACAAAGTCTCACGTATGACTCGGAGAAGGCAAAGGCACCCCACTCCAGTGCTCTTGCCTGGGAAATCCTATGGACAGAGGAGCCTGGTGGAATGCAGTCCATGGGGTCGTGAAGAGTCAGACACAACTGAGCGACTTCACTTTCACTTTTCACGCATTGGAGAAGGCAATGGCAACCCACTCCAGTGTTCTTGCCTGGAGAATCCCAGGAGCAGCAGAGCCTGGTGGACTGCCATCTATGGGGTCACACAGAGACGGACATGACTGAATCGACTTAGCATCAGCAGCAGCATGCATGATCATTTTTCCTCCTTGCCACTCAAGAACAACGTCCAGACAAGCACATCTTCTTGAACTGTCTTTCTGCACAATGAGACTTTACTGGTTTACTCTCACTGGAGATGCCACCCTTTGGTCTTTAAAACTGCCCACTTGGGGTGGGTCTTAGAAATTTGTCTCCTGTCCCTTCCTTCAGCAGTCACTATGTGGTTCTTATAGTCAAATGTCTTTGGGTATGCTGTAAGTGTTAAATATATCCTATAGCAAATGGGGTAATAAAAGGGCAATCACAAGATGTGAGGTAGAAAAACATCCTATGCTTTTAGAACATTCTTTCAGTATAATTTAATTCTATCACCACTAGGAGGTTTCTCATGTATGAGGTATAAGAATTGCTTTGGAAAGTGAAGGCATCATAGGAATAAAGACGCTCTCTGCTGTGCTGTGCTTAGTCACTCAATCGTGTCCATCTCTTTGCGACCCCATGGACTGTAGCCCACCATGCTCCTCTTTCCATGGGAATTCTCCAGGCAAAAGAACTGGAGTGGCTTGTCATGCCCTCCTCCACCGGATCTTCCCAACCCAGGGATCGAACCCAGGTCTCCTACATGGCAGGTGGATTATTTACCATCTGAGACATAAGGGAAACCTAAGAATACTGGAGTGGGTAGCCTATCCCTTCTCCAGGGGAACTTCCCAATGCAGGAATCTAGCTGAGGTCTCTTGCATTGTAGGCATATTCTTTACCAGCTGAGCTGTCTAGGAAGCCCAAGGACACTATAAGGTGCCAGAAAAATTAAGAAGACATCATCCATTCATTCAACAAGTGTTTACTGAGCACCTGCATGGTATCATGTCAGACAATTCTCCAACAGTTAGCAATACATCAGCAGATGCAAGAGACAAAACTCTTTGTCCACAGGGAACTTGCCTCTACTAAGTATTTTATTAAGCATGAGGGCATGAAGCTATCTATTGTAAGAGAGGGAAAGACCCCCTTTGGCATGAAGAGGTCCAAAGAAGGTTCAGGAAAGAAAGAGATATAAAAATATAAAACTCTTACTTCACCAGGTGACTGAAAATCAGATTGAGCCTTCTTTTTCAAGATGAAATTAATTTAAAATGTCTGCTAAGTCTGTTAATAGCACACTCCATCTTATGGGGGGAACAAATTTTCTTACCTCTGGATATGGAATATTGATGGAGGATAAAATTAATGTATAGGTGAACTTATTTGCAAAGCAGAAACAGAGACACAGATGTAGAGAACAAACACATGGACACCAAGTGGGGAAAATGGAGCGGGAGGAATTAGGATCAACAAACATACACACTATTATGCATAAAGTAGACAATTAATGAGAAACTACTATATAACACAGGGAACTCTACTCAATGTTCTGTGGTGACCTAAATGGGAAGAAAATCCAAAAAAAGAGGGGATATATGTACACATATGGCCAACTCAACGGACATGAGTTTGAACAACTTTGGGAGATGGTGAAGGACAGGGAAGCCTGGCATGCTGCAGTTCATGTGGTCACAAAGAGTCGGACACTGAGCAACTGAACAAAAATAGCTGAACAAAATAGCTGATTTGCTTTGCTGTAAAACGGAAAATAGCACAACACTGTAAAGCAACTATAATTCAATAAAAATTTTAAAAATATACAAACAAGTTCTTCTTTGATTAAGTAATAACAATATTGGCACAGGAGATGGGCTTTAGTGTGACATGATAAGAAATTACAGGCCTTTTCTTCTGTGCCTAGAATCCTTTCACCATTGATTTTTTTTTTTTTTAAGAATATTGCTTTCTTGACTCTCAGCCTATTTTTGGAGGCTATGCTCCTATGCAGTGAGTGTGGAAAGACAGTCCTCACTAGGACTGCCGAGCTAGGGAGGATCTCTTCCTTCCCACTCTGAGGACACCTGTTAATGGGCTAGTTAGACCATCTCTGCTCTAAATCTCAGCAAGAAATGTAATGCCTCTTTCCTTGGATTCATCCTTCCCTACTCATCTCATCTTGGTAGGAAGTCCAAAGAATCAGGTTCAAAGTACTGGCCTGGACAAAGGACAAAGGATAACAATGTGGCTGTTTTTAGTCTATGCCTTACATCCCTGATGGCTAAGATGGTAAAGAATCTGCCTGCAATGCTGGAGACCCAGGGTTCAATCCCTGGGTCAGGAAGATCCCCTTGAAAAGGGAATGGCAACCCATTCCAGTATTCTTGCCTGGAGAATTCCATGGATGGAGGAGCCTGGCAGGCTACAGTTCATGGGGTCACAGAGTGTCAGACACAACTGAGCAACTAGCACCTGACATCAGAAAGACAAGGGAAGGTGGAAGTCCACTCACAGTATAGCCCAATTTACGAGGATCAGAGTTAGAAGCCAAACTTAAAATGACAAAAAGAGTAATTACATCAAAGATCTCACTCTTCAAGTTTTCTCATCATTGTGCAGTTGAGGTAAAAGGCTGGTCAAGCGTGTAGCATTATAGGTTCCAGGCCAACCTGGCCTCTTTTCACTCTAAAGTTAAATCTAGTAAGTGTGTTAGTCGCTCAGTCATGTCCCATTCTCTGTGACCCCATGGACTATAGTCCACCAGGCTCCTCTATCCATGGAATTCTCCAGGCAAGAATACTGTAGGGGGTTGCCATTCCCTTCTCCAGGGGATCTTCCTAACCCAGGGATTGAACTTGGGTATCCTGCATTTCAGGCATATTCTTTACCATCTGCACCACTAGGGAAGCCCACCAAATCTAATAAAGTCCAACCTTATGAAACAGAGATTATCATCATATCTCTTTTAAAAGTGAAGAAATCAAGACTTGGAACTCAAATGAACTGCCTAAGATAATAGAACCAATAAATGGAAAGACTAGTTTCTGGGACAGATTCTTTGCTCAACTAAGCTGATTTATGAAAGGACCTGTCTATTTTTCACTGGTATTTGTACAATTTGCAATAGTTTTCATACATAGTCCCTCAAAATTACCTAGGCAAGTATTAGAGTAAGTGTTATTACTTTTTTTTTAGGAGTCCAACACCACTGCCCTGTTGCGATCTGCTTGGAATACTGTGGAGTGCTAAACTCACCTATATTAGTTTTACATTGTTTCCATAACAAATTACCACAAACATAACAGCTTACAACAGCAGAAATCTACAGTTCTGTAGCTCATTATACTAAACCAGGTGTTGATAGGCTCCATTTTTTTCTGGAGGCTCTAAGAGAAAATCTATTTCTTGCTTGTTGACAAAATTCAGTTCCTCACAGTTGTAAAACTGAGGTCTCCATTTTTCTTCTAGCTATAGGCTAAAGGTCTTTCCCAATTCTTAAAAGCCCACTGCATTCCTTGGCTCACAGCCCTCTTCTTCCATTTCAAAATCCAGAAACAGTGGTCAAGTCTCTCTCATAAATTTTTCCTCCTTCTTCTTCTGTCTCATTTCTCTGACCCACCAGGGAAAGGTGTTCCACTCTCAAGGACTCCTGTAATTAGCTGAGCCCACCTAGATAATCCAGTAAAGTCTCTCACCTGACCCTTGATCATTGCCCTTACCTGTGATCATATCTACAATACCTCTTTTGCAATAGTTATTGACTTCATGGTATTCCCACAAAAGAAAGAAAGCGAAGTCGCTCATTCATGTCCAAGTCTTTGTGACCCCATGGACTATATCCTATCAGGCTCCTCCATAAATGGGACTTTCAGGCAAGAATACTGGAATGGATTGCCGTTTCCTTCTCCAGGTATTCTCACAAATTCATATCAAAATCCTAAACCCCAATGTAATGTTATCAGGAGGTAGGACATTTGATAGGTAACTAGATCATAAGAGTAGAGCCCTCATGAATGGGAACTTACTAAAAAAGAAAAAAAAAAGCCCCAGAAAGCTCTTTCTCACCACCTTCACTATGAATCGATAAAACTGAGAAAACAGCCATCTGCAACCCAGAATCGGGTCCTCATCAAGTCCTCACTGGAACCTCTGTTCCTGCCTCCAAAACTGTTAGAAATAAATTTCTGATGTTTATAAGCCCCCCGACTCCACCCACTGCAGTCTATGATATTCTGTTATAGCAGCCCATACTGGGCTTCCCAGGTGATTCAGTGGTAAAGAATCCGCCTGCCAATGCAGGAGACACAAGTTCAATGCCTGGTCTGGGAAGAAATGGCAACCCACTCCAGTATTCTTGCCTGGGAAATTCCACAGACAGAGGATCCTGGAGGGCTACAGTCCATGGGGTCACAAAGAGACAAGAGTTAGTGACTAAACAACAACCACTGACTAAGACAGCAGTAAGGTAACATACTGACAGATTCTGAATCTCAGGACACAAACATCTTCGGGGATCCATTATTCTGCTTCTGACTTTCCCTCAGTTGGTAAAGAATCCGCCTGCAATACAGGAGACCCTAGTTCGATTCCTGAGTCAGGAAGATCACTGGAGAATGGATAAGCTACCCACTCCAGTATTCTGGCCTGGTGAATTCCATGGACTGCAGAGTCCATGGGGTGGCAAAGAGTTGGACACGGCTGAGGGACCTTCACTTTCACTTCACTGTGCTTCCACACAACCCTACAAACTTGGCCCCATGATGGTCCTTACACAAGAAAGTTGTAGTGCCTACAAACAGAGGCTGGGTTGGGAAGAAGTTTTATTAATGACCTCTTTCCATCATGCACAGCAAAAAGTGAGAGACTTCAAATAATTACAATAATAAATTACTATTTACACAAATGTGATTTTAGAAAGTTTCAAAAGAGGATATAAACTTCCTAATTAGAATTTTTATTGGGGTATACCTATTTTGTGATGCAGAACAATAACTTTTCAAGCTACGTACTATAAAAGTTCTTATACGTTATTTAGATGCTTTATGAAACAATAATAATTCAAATCTTCAATAACAAACCATGTCACAACAGGGAAATATTATTTATTTCCATAAAAATTTTAATAATGATAATACATTCATTTTGTTTGTTTGTTTTCTCTGGGTTTATGTTTGCGGTACTTTATCACTTTAGGATAACTGTCCTTTTTGTGATGCAAGAGTTTTCCATTAATTCAACCTGAAATGGCAATTTAAAAAAGTTTTTTGTGATTTCAGAGTACATTTACTTATTTTATTAAAAGATAAGTTCCTTATTGAGCATTATTTAGTCATTTTACCCTTCTTCTAAGTGACAGGTGCTTTGTAAAAGGTAAAATTGGTTATAACCTTTTATTCTTGAAGTTTTGCCCAAATCTTAACATGAAATAGTCTTGTAATTTCCAGTGCTAACCTAAGCCAATAGATACAATAATTGGACTATTTATCTATTTTGTGTTATGAATAAATCCAGATGCCACATCATAGCACAAATTTCTTATTCTCTCATCTCCTAAAGTTTATCTGAGAAAACAGAAATATGAATTCCATAAACAGTTTGAGTTAACCTTTAGTCAACACCCTTGGGATCTTTCTATAACAGTGAAATCTATTCAGTATGTACCCCTAGAAAAGGAACTTTTGATCAAAAGGCAGATACAGAGGCAATGGAGTATTCATCTTAATGCTTAACAAAATCATATTTTTCTCTCTATTTGCCCAATAAATGATATTCACATAGCAAATTCTTCATTATCCAAATGGGAATAAAGCATTCTAACATATCAAATATTATGTTTAATAGAAACATGTGATACATAGATTTCTTATAATCAGAAAGCAGAAGAGAACAAGGCATAAAGAGGAACTAAATAAAATTTAATTTACTTTCTTTGGGGGGGAAAAAATCCCTTAGTAAACTATTAAAGAAATCAGTCTTTACCAAAAAAAAAAAACATTAAGAACAAAACCTAATCACCACTAATGAGATCTCAGAAGTGGATCCAAATACAAAGAAAGCCAACGGTTTTTGACTATCATACCTACGAAAGGTGGCTGGCTATGCACAGAAAGTGACTCTAATGTTTAAGAGCAAGAAAAGAAAAGCAACTCTCTAAAAAAACAGTAATAAGAGCTATTATTTACTCTTCATTTGCTCTGTTCCTGAGATAGAGCTAAGTGCTTATTATGTATTAATACATTCCTAACAACTGTGTAGTTTATGTGGCATGACCATTTGGGAGATGAGAAAATAAAGATTCATTTTTTGAGCAGTTTTAAAAATTTGTTTAAGAACAAATAGCTAAGTGTCAGAGTGGGGATTTTTGAATCAGAGTTCAAAGTCCACAATCTTTCTAAAATTTACTAAACACTTTAGCTAACAGTTTTTAATTTCTGGGGAAAGGACACTTGTGGGCTTTTGGAACACATTTTGCCACATTGTATGTACACACAAATTGCCAGGAGAAATAGCAACAGCCTCAGAGAACACAGATGAAACCACTCTTATGGCAGAAAGTGAAGAGAAATTAAAAAGCCTCTTCATGAGGGTGAAAGAGGAAAATGGAAAAGCTGGCCTGAAACACAGCATTAGAAAAATGAAGATCATGGCTTCCAGTCCCATCACATCTTGGCAAATAGAAGGGAAAAAAGTGGAAACAGTGATAGATTTCATTTGCTTGGGCTCTAAAATCACCATGGACAGTGACTGCAGTCAAGAAATTAAAACATGCTTTCTGCTTGGAAGGAAAGCTGTGACAAACCTAGACAGCATATTAAAAATCTGAGACATCACTTTGCCAACAAAGGTCCATCTAGTCAAGGCTATGTTTTTCCAGGTGTCACATACAGATGTGAGAGCTGGACTCCAAGGAAGGCTGAGCGCTGAAGAATTGATAGTTTTGAATTGTGGTGCTAGGAAAGACTCTTGAGAGTCCCTTGGACAGCAAGATCAAATCAGTTAATCCTAAAGGAAATCAATCCTGAGTATTCAGTGGAAGGAGTGATGCTAAAGCTCCAATACTTCGACCACCTGATATGAAGAGCCAAATGACTGGAAAAAGACCCTAATGCTAGGGAAGGATGAAGGCAAAAGAAGGGGAAGCAGAAGATGAGAGGATCAGATGGCATCACTGACTCAGTGGATATGAATTTGAGCAAACTCCAGGAAATAGCAGAGGACAGAGGAGCTGGCATGCCACAGTTCATGGGGTCACAAAGTCGGACATGATGTAGTGACAACAAGAAATGTTATGTTACGTTAGTCACTCAGTTGTGTCTGACTCCATATGACTCCATGCACTGTAGCCCACCAGTCCAGGCAAGAATATCAGAGTAGTTTGCCATTTCCTTTTCCGAACTAAGAATATGCTGCTGCTGCTGCTAAGTCGCTTCAGTCGTGTCCAACTCTGTGAGACCCCATAGACGGCAGCCCACCAGGCTCCTCCATCCCTGAGATTCTCCAGGCAAGAACACTGGAGTGGGTTGTCATTTCCTTCTCCAGTCCATGAAAAGTGAAAAGTTAAAGTGAAGTTGCTCAGTCATATCTGACTCCTAGCGACCCCATGGACTGCCACCTACCAGGCTCCTCCTTCCATGGAATTTTCCAGGCAAGAGTACTGGAGTGGGTTGCCATATATACACAGAGACAAAAAATAGTTTATGTATTAGCCTAAAATAATAGTTGTAGACAATGAAATAGCTACTTGTGTTTTCTTATTAACATACTGCCAGTACAATATTAAGAGGGAACCCAGGCCTAGCTTACAAGCCAAAAATAGTAAGAGGAGAATAAAAGGAAAAATATACATTACCAAATCTGTTGGACTTCAGTTTTCAAACCTGATTTCATGGGATTCAACAGAGATAATGCAAAGTATTAAAATAATTGTCTAAATACAAATATGTTTCTTTTCAATATAATCATTAAGTTTTCCACTCGTTTCACATACAGTATAATTTTAGTAAAAAAAATTTACTTATATCACTCAATTGTATTCCCTAGTAAATGATATTAAGATACACAGTAGTTCACTATGTATTAATCCATCTGCAAACCTGAAACAAAATGGCAGTTGGTAATATTCAAATATGCTTACTGTCCATATAATTCACAAAACCTCCAAAACTATCACTACAGAAGTAACACTGGCAGTCCTTGCTGGAAGTCTTCTATTGAATTTGCTCTATCTTTTCAACTAGAAGTCCAGTTTCTGTTGTCTATATGTTAGTATTAATTTTACTAGTTCAATTAACACTATGAGGTCCTGTACATATATAATTGATTACTATGTACAATATTATTTTGGATAGCTGTTTTGCTGTATTTTAGCTCTATGCCTAAGGGAACTCTCTCAGCATTAGCAAATCATACAGCATTATTTTTCTTCCAAGGAATCTGGTTCCCCAAACCAGTCATGATGCAAGCGTTTTTTGCAAGTTTTTTTCATACCAAGTACAAACTTTGCATGAAATCAGAACATCCTACTCACATATGCATTTTACTAAGAAAGTGCTCAACAAGATGATACACCACACTTCCAGGAAAAACCAGAGAGCAGTCAAACTGTCAATTATATTTGTATGGGAAGTAAACAGGAATAAAAATCTCCAAATTGCAAAAATCAAGTACTCAGCAACCTTTGTACTTTAAAAAAAACAATCAGTGAACATAATGCAAGCGACTTGTTTTCCTGGGTAACCTAACCAACAAGAATGCCAAAACATCGCGAAAAAATGCAGTTGAAAACTCCAAAATCATACCCAGACTTGCAAAATCAGTATTCAGACTGAGAAATGTGTGTATCTGTGTACAGGCCCAGAGCTTCATATATTATGAACTACTATGAACTTCTTCCTATTTTATTCTTAGCTGACCTTTGTATCATACAAAAGATCGTTGCTGCTGCTGCTAAGTCGCTTCAGTGCGTCGGACTCCATGAGACCCCAGAGATGGCAGCCTACTAGGCTCCGCCCCTGGGATTCTCCAGGCAGGAACACTGGAGTGGGTTGCCATTTCCTTCTCCAATGCATGAAAGTGAAAAGTGAAAAGGAAGTCACTCAGTCGTGTCCGACTCTTCGCAACCCCATGGGCTGCAGCCTTCCAGGCTCCTCCAACCATGGGATTTTCCAGGCAAGAGTACTGGAGTGGGGTGCCATTGCCTTCTCCAAAAGATCGTTATGTGGGATCAATTTTTAGAATCATATAGTCTGACTAAACAAGCAACATTATGTATACTGATAAAATACCTGACTCTGTGGGTATGTGTATTAATGATTAATAGGGGTGGAACTAGAACTTTGGGTTCTGCTCATATGATATTTCACCTTAAAATAATTTTTACGCCTGTGCTCAGCCTTATCATCCACAAAATGATAAAAGAAAAACAAGCTTTTTTTCTGGCACATCAGTTATAAACACACCAACAGTCTCCAGAACCACATCACTTTATAAAACAACTGGTTACAATGATTAATGTCAGTGTAATCCAGAGAGTGTCAATGCATGTATGAAAATCTTGAGATAAACTCTGTCATTTCTGTGTGATGAGGAACAGTAATTTTTCACAGAGAAAAGAGACTGACAATTAGTAAATGTAAAGCAAAAAATAGGACAATTCCCCATATAAATAAAAGGCTGCTAACCCTTCCCCTTTTCCTGAAATAGCCCAATTTTTTTTCAATGATAAAGCATGAGTCAAAAATTTACTCTCTTTAGAATACCAAAAGGAAATTTCAAGGAATATATGGGTGTCTCCTAAATATCCAGAAATTACAAACAAGGCAAATAAAAGATCAGATTTCATAATTAGGTTTGCATTATTTCATTATTAAATGACATTTCAATTTGTATATCTCTGTTACTTCCTTTTCTAATTTATTTTTACTTTTTTATTTGTTTAGGTTCTTCTGAATAGAAAGGAAGACTATTACCATCAGACTTGCACTTCTACAAACTCCATCTCCTAATTCCACAGAGGCTCAATTCTATAGACACTGGACTATAATTCCCATTTCCCTTGGCTTTTACAAAAATAGCAATAATAAGGCTTATTTACCTGCTTCACTTCAAAACTACAAACATCAAAGCACCTCAGAACAGATCTCTATGTTTTTATATCTTTTCACTATAGGAAAACTGTGATGAAAGTCCTTATAAATATAATTTAAAGGAAAAAGCTAGAACTATAAAGTTAACCTTCAAGGAAACTTAAATTACAAATACCCCAATATGGCTGACTGATGGCCTCTCTTCACTTCCAATAGTCCGTCCTCGGTTACCTGTGCAAATCCCCTTCATAGACACTTGGCACTCACAAAGTTGTAGGATGGAACTGTGGGAAAGAGAGATGAGATGGGATTCTCTTTTTATAACCTCACCTCTGCTCTCTTTTGAAAAGCTGAAAAATATCAAAGCTAAGCTATTTTTCCTGCTGGCGCCCTAAGAAGAATTATCTCATCTTCCACCTGCCTCCTTGGAACAGGTCTTACAGTAGTTAAGCAAGGGGCTCATACATCACGCCGGTCAAATTATCAGATGGGCTCCTTTCTGTTTGGACATGGAAATGGAAAAATTCACAGACTCCAAATATTATTCAAAAATTCAATTTAGAGGATGTCTCCATCACCAAGCCAAGTGTTATCTTTGACTTCCCAGAGAGAGTTTCAGATATTTTGTACAACTCAGCCACTGTTGAGCATAACCAGGAAGTGTGAACCTGCAGTCTGCATGGTTGCAAACCTCAGGCATATTCACAATCATAGGTAGCCATTTAAAAATAGAAACGATGAATTCTTACAGATGGAACACATCAGTGTTATCAATACCACTGCCCATGTTGCACAGAAGAAGCCAACTCTGACTCCACAATGGAACCATTCCTCTGACTTGCTTTTCCTTGCTTTTGTTATTATAATCATACCGAATGGCCTGCCTCCAAGAATCCTGCCCTTCTGACTGACTATTAAGCTATAGTGCTTTTGTTCAGAACCCTGTCCACTTGTAGATGGAGGGAAGGGAGAAATTAACACATACTCCATCTGAGGCTTGCCATTCTAGGAGATGCTTGCAAGATTAATGTCCTTTTCACTTTGCTTCCTTTCTCTCATCTCTGATCTATGAGAACAGCTGGCATCCAGACCTTGATAAGATGGTTATTTCGAGGCACTAGTCTGCCATCTTCTCAGTCAGCCGGCCCCCAATTAAAGTCTCTTCCATGCCTCAGTCTGTCTCTTGGAGTCACTGGCCCACTGTGCACTGAGCAGAGCGAGTCTGGACTCAGTAACACACAGACCAATGGAATGATACTTCTCAGAATGTCACTGATACTTTTCTTGTCTTAAAAGTTTCTTACATGGGGCTATCACAAAGCATGTACTCTCTAAAAATGAACAAATCCAGCTTGAAAAACCTCAGTCACAAAAGAAGCAGAGTGACTCTGAATCGCAATTTTCACAGAGGGGATTAACTTGTGTAATCTCTGGAAGCCCTCAATAAATGGCTTCTTGGCTCCACGCAGATCTCCTGCCCTCCAGGATGGATACTTTCTCATTGTTGCATAACATCCCATTACCCTTTTTTGTTTATCTCTGATCATAACAGAAAATTCCTACTGGCACAGAGGCAGGGGAAGAAACAAAACAGAGATTTCTTTAAGGTCGGTGTTGTTTATTTTCTGGAAATCTCTGATCTGGTGCTCTTATTATGAGTCCAAGAGGAAAGAGTCAGCATCCATTCCTTTATTCTATACACACCTAGTACACTACCAAAACTAAGAGCACGTGGAACTGTAGCTTTTCAGGGTTGCTCTGCCTCCTGGATAGATAACCACCTTCAGAAGCTACACTTCCTGGGAGTCCTCCCAAATTGTATTTTAATAGCATGAATGAATTCCAGCAGAATAGGAACAATAGATAAGAAATGCCTTACGCTATATAATGACACCAGCTAATGTGTGTTGAGCAGTTCCTAAGAGCCAAGTAAACATGTAAATAGGTTCCTTACATATGTATATTGAGTCTAAACATTTCTTTCTTACTCTTGGTGGAAAAATTAAAAGGTAAGCTGGTTCCAAATAGGAAAAGGAGTACGTCAAGGCTGTATATTGTCACTTTGCTTATTTAACTTATATGCAGAATACATCATGAGAAACGCTGGACAGGAAGAAACACAAGCTGGAATCAAGATTGCTGGGAGAAATATCAATCACCTCAGATATGCAGATGACACCACCCTTATGGCAGAAAGTGAAGAGGAACTAAAGAGCCTCTTGATGAAAGTGAAAGAGGAGAGTGAAAAGGTTGGCTTAAAGCTCAACATTCAGAAAACAAAGATCATGGCATCCGGTCCCATCAGTTCATGGGAAATAGATGGGGAAACAGTGGAAACAGTGTCAGACTTTATTTTTAGGGGCTCCAAAATCACTGCAGATGTTGATTGCAGCCATGAAATTAAAAGACGCTTGCTCCTTGGAAGAAAAGTTATGACCAACCTAGACAGCATATTCAAAAGCAGAGACATTACTTTGCCGACTAAGGTCAGTCTAGTCAAGGCTATGGTTTTTCCAGTGGTCATGTATGGATTTGAGAGTTGGACTGTGAAGAAGGCTGAGCACTGAAGAATTGATGCTTTTGAACTGTGGTGTTGGAGAAGACTCTTGAGAGTCCCTTGAACTGCAAGGAGATCCAACCAGTCCATTCTGAAGGAGATCAGCCCTGGGATTTCTTTGGAAGGAATGATGCTAAAGCTGATACTCCAGTACTTTGGCCACCTCATGCGAAGAGTTGACTCATTGGAAAAGACTCTGATGCTGGGAGGGATTGGAGGCAGGAGGAGAAGGGGACGACAGAGGATGAGATGGCTGGATGGCATCATGGACTCAATGGACGAGAATATGAGTGAACTCTGGGAGATGGTGATGGACAGGGAGGCCTGGCGTGCTGCAATTCATGGGATGGCAAAGAGTCAGACACGACTGAGGGACTGAACTGAACTGAAAGAACATATTACTCAGGACTCAATTGCCACCCTTGGATCTTTGAATTTTGATTCTTTCATGTGACAAGAACAAAACAGTGATCATGCACAGTGCTTCATGCTCAATATGCATGGCCAATGTACTCTTCATTAATATTGCAAAGACTTGCTTTGTTGCTGTTTAGTTGCTTAGTCAAATCTGACTCTTTTGTGACTCCATGGACTGTAGCCCACCAGGCTCTCTGTCCAGGGGATTTCCCAGCAAGAATGCTGGCATTGGTTTCCATTTCCTTCTCCAGGAGATCAAATCTACATCTACTGAATTGACAGGCAGATTCTTTACCACTGAGCCACAAATACTGAAAAGACCTGCTATCACATTTTAAGATAAAAACAATTTTATTTGGATTAGGTATCATGCTTATTATGGCCAAAGCACATCTGTCGAGTTCTTTTTAATATTTATAATGTTGCAAGGTAGCCTTACTTTGCAAATGTATTTATACACTTGCTTGATATTCTTGAGAATAATATTAATTTGTCCATCTTTCATTCTTTCATAAGCCATCTGAGATCAGTTTTCAACAAGGAACTAAAGGAAATTCCAAAGATATAAAGTCAGCTTCCTTCCTAAGATATTTATTGCTTGCACTGCTATATTTTTAGAACATTATTGGAGAATTCGAGTTTAAAACTGTATTGAATGAGGTATCATAATAGCAATGGACTGCAGAGACTCTTAATCTCTAACACTGGTAAGTTTTTAAGCAAACTTCAAAGGATATTATCCCTTCGACAAGGACAAAAGTGTGTATGTCACACACACACACACACACACACACACACGGCTCATGAGTAGGGGGAGGGAGAAAGAAGGAGAAGAGAGGAAAGGGGACAAGAAGGAGAAAGGGGAGGGCAAGAGTGAGAGAGAAAATATGCT
Source organism: Madoqua kirkii (assembly GCA_006408675.1). NCBI lineage: Eukaryota > Metazoa > Chordata > Mammalia > Artiodactyla > Bovidae > Madoqua > Madoqua kirkii. Next base: position 19,397 of record SJYC01146418.1, on the reverse strand, counting down.
ATAATAATCACCAAATACGTATTGAACAATAGGCTTCAAAACATATGAGCCAGGAGCAATAGCCATAAAAGCAAATATAGTCAACAATCTGATCTTTCACTTGGCTTCAAAACAGAACAAAAGACTTTTGGTGGCAGCTCTTCAGCTAGAGCATTTATGTTAAGTGTTCCTTTACTGATGGAGAAAGTGCCATACTTCCATTCCATTGTCTCTGCTAGTGGTCAGGGTTACACTCATCTGTAGAGGTTAAGGCTACACCTGTTGTAACTAATAAATTAAGAGTGACCTAATAACAAATTTCCAGTAGTCATGTATAGATGTGAGAGTTGGACCATAAAGAAAGCTGAACGCCAAAGAACTGATGTTTTTGAACTATGGATTTGGAGAAGACTCTTGAGAGTCCCCTGGATTACATGGAGATCCAGCGAGTCCTTCCTAAAGGAAATCAACCCTGAATATTCAGTGGAAGGACTGATGCTGAAGCTAAAACTCGTACTTTGGCCACCTCATGTGAAGAGCTGACTCACTGGAAAAGACTCTGATGCTGGGAGGGATTGGGGGCAGGAGGAGAAGGGGACGACAGGATGAGATGGCTGGATGGCATCATGGACTCGAGGGACGTGAGTCTGAGTGAACTACGGGAGTTGGTGATGGACAGGGAGGCCTAGTGTGCTGAGATTCATGGGGTCGCAGAGTCAGACATGACTGAGCAACTGAACTGAACTGAACCTATCACTAATTTGTGTGTGCGTGTGTGTGCTCAGTTGTGCCCAACTCTTTGTGATCCCGTGGACTGTAGCCCGCCAGGCTGCTCTGTCCATGAGATTCTCCCAGCAAGAATACGGGAGTGGGTGGCCATTTCCTTCTCCAGGGGATCTTCCCGACCCAAGGATCAAATCAACATCTCCTGCACTGGCAGGCAGATTCTCTAACACTGTGCCATTTGATAATAGGTATTACTAATTAATGCTCTCCTACAATTGATGTGAAGTTAAATCCTGCTTAATTCACAAACTGCAAAGAAAAAGCAAAAACAGCTTTTTAATAAATATGTGTTAAATAGATTGTAAACAGGCACTGTTGCAGGTTCTGTGAATACAGTGAAAGAACTTAGCTCCTAAAGGGTCAGAGGCTGGTAAATGCGTCAGAGATACTAAAAGTAATCACATGAAGGAAAGCAACAGCAAAGTCCTCTCTGAGAAGGTGCCTTTTAGGCTGAAACTGAAATGTCAGGAAGGAAACAATCTTATGAGGATAAGGAAGAAGAGCTCTCCAGGCACAGGGAATACCCAGTGCTCAGGATTTAAGTGCAAAGACGTTTGGCATGTGGCCAGAGCAAGCTAGGGAGAGAACAGTACCACAAAAGCAGCTCAGAGGAGTAGGCAAGTATAGGACTTTGAAAGCTGGAATAAGGAGAGTGGATTTCCTAAGCGGGATGGGACCTTTCAAGGGTTCTGAAGCAGGAGAGTGACACACAGAGAATGAATTCAGGGGGAGCAACTGTCCAAGAAAGGACACCAAGAAGATACCATGCTGACTTGGACTAGAAAGTCAGGAAACAAAGAAAAAAGACAGATCTGAGATACTGACTCTTTGTGACCCCGTGGACTGTAGCCCGCCAGGCTCCTCCGTCCATGGGATTCTCCAGGCAAGAATACTGGAGTGGGTTGCCATGCCCTCCTCCAGGGGATCTTCCAGACCCAGGGATCAAACTTGCGTCTCTTATGTACCCTGATTTAGCAGGCTAGCTCTTCACTACTGGCACCTGAAAAGTCAGAAACAATGCTAACTCCTAGACATTTGGCTTGAACAAGTACCAGGTGGATAATAGTGCCAGTACTGAAATGAGAAAGACTAGAAGGGGTGGAGGACACGCAGTTTTGTTGTGGTTGTGTCCTGTTTCAGACACCTAGGCACACCAGGTCTGGTGTTTAGTCAAGCAATGTTCTTCACAACCCCAATGTTTATAACAGTTAGTATCATGATAGGCAGGGAATCCAAAATTCTCATATCACTATTCTGTTGCACTCATTCTCCAGGTATCCTGCCTTAGAAAAAGCTACATCTCTGAAGAAAGATGGATATGCTGACATGTAAAATGGGCACAAGGACCAGCATCCTTGGGTGATTACAATCTTGCACTCGCAACACCAAAGCTGTGGCCCCACTCCACAGGTGAAGATACTGAATGACAAATGATGGGGCAAAGCGGGGAAAAAAAGAGAACAAATACCCTGATCAACGGATAACACTGGCTTTCATCCAAGAGCAGGCCATTCTTGTACAATCAGACTGTTTAGTCTGAAAGAGAAATCAGTGTCAGAATATAGCTCCTGGATGTTCTTGTTCACTTTTGAAGCCACCGAGACCTTTAAATTCCTCCCACCAGAACAACACAGAGGACAGGGCAAGTGCCAAAACAAATTAACCCAAGATACCACTTTGGATAACAGGAAATGCCACATCCCATCTATCATATTTCAGAAAACAAAAGCAAGCAATGCTGAATAGTGAGCAGAAGTAATCAAAAGAGAGAGAGAGAGAGACTGGAACCTGGGGTTGGCGGGGAATACTACAAATACCATATCTGAAATATTCCTTCCTAAAGATTTCCCTGTAACTCTAGAATTTTCCCCATCTGTACTTGACATTTTTCATCGCTTTTCTTCCTCTACTAATCTTCACATAATCTCTTTGAGGTAGGTATTATTATACAGATGAGAAACTCATGTTCAGAAAAGGTAACTTTGTAGTATTGCACAGTTAGTAAATTTGAGAGCAAGGATTATACTTAAGTTCTGTTTATCTTCAAAATTCATGTGGTGCCTTCCAATTTTTCTTAGAATGAATTGAATTTATTTTTAAGATAAGTGTCTAATTTTTTATAGTTTGCTATATGCATTTCTGGTTACACAGTAGGTGCACAGTATATTTTCAGTTATCTGCCATTATAAAGTGACAGGTGGATTCAAGTGGCACTGAGGACTTCCTATGCCATGACTACACAGACACGAACAAATCCTTCTATACAATGCTGAGAGAGCATGGACTATTTTGATAAGAAGGACCAGCCTTCACATTTGTACCCTGCTATAGCAAGTTGAAGCTGAAACTCCAATACTTTGGCCACCTGATACAAACAGCTGACTCATCTGAAAAGACCTTGATGCTGGGAAAGAGTGAAGGTGGGAGGAGAAGGGGATAACAGAGGATGAGATGGTTGGATGGCATCACTGACTCAATAGACATGGATTTGAGTAAACTCCGGGTGTTGGCAATGAACAGACAGGCCTGGCGTGCTGCAGTCCATGGGGTCGCAAAGAGTCGGACACGACTGAGCGACTGAACTAAACTGATAGCAAGTTAGATCTCTGTCTGCTTAACTAGTTGTGTGTTAATGACAGAAGCATATTTAAAGTATGTGTGATAAATTTGAACTTGAGTTGGTGGATGCAAATTTGCTTTCATTTGATTGACTTGCCTAGCAGAATACATGGATGCAATAGTAATTTAACTTACTGTATTATTATGCCTTTACATCTCAGACTTAACAGACACACCCACACATACACATGCACACATACATACACACACACACACACACACACACACAGGGAAATTTAAAGTACTGAAAAACCAAGGCTAGCTTTAAATTTCTGTGCTCAGATAGTACAGAGACTACCAGTCATCTCAACAGTCCAGCCAGCAAGACAGCACAAGAATGCGATAGTTCTTCCAGGATGTCATTAAGAAACTTTTTTGCATTGCAAAAATTCCCATACTTAATCTTGCTTAACCTTGAAACTGAAGGTCTAATTTATAAAGAAAGATTTTTTAAATCCTCAAATTCTAGTCTGTACCAGAATTTAATTGCTTAGGGAGTGATGTCTTATTTCACAATTCATAAAAAATTATTAGATGGTGATAAATTTGTTAATTTGGAAATATTCACAGTAAGAATTATATATGTCAAAGTTTTTTCATAACTAAGAGATTCATAACAGATTTCATACCTAACAGATTGAAAAAATAGAATGAGAAAGACTAGAGATCTCTTCAAGAAAATTAGAGATACCAAGGGAACATTTCATGCAAAGATGGACTCAATAAAGGACAGAAATGGTATGAACCTAACAGAAGCAGAAGATATTAAGGAGAGGTGGCAAGAATACACAGAAGAACTATAGAAAAAAGACCTTCACAACCCAGGTAATCACAATGGTGTGATCACTCACCTTGAGTCAGATATCCTGGAATGTCAAGTCAAGTGGGCCTTAGAAAGCATTACTTACAAACAAAGCTAGTGGAGGTGATGGAATTCCAGTTGAGCTATTTCAAATCCTGAAAGAGGATGCTGTGAAAGTGCTGCCCTCAGTATGCCAGCAAACTTGGAAAATTCAACAGTGGCCATAGGAATGGAAGAGGTCAGTTTTCATTCCCATCTCAAAGACAGGCAGTGCCAAAGAATGCTCAAACTTCTGCACAATTTCACTCATCTCACACGCTAGTAAAGTAATGCTAAAAATTCTCCAAGCCAGGCTTCAGCAATATGTGAACCGTGAACTCCCTGATGTTGAAGCTGGTTTTAGAAAAGGCAGAGGAGCCAGATATCAAATTGCCAACATCCGCTGGATCATGGAAAAAGCAAGAGAGTTCCAGAGGAACATCTATTTCTGCTTTATTGACTATGCCAAAGACTTTGACTGTGTGGACCCTACAAACTGTGGAAAATTCAAGGAGATGGGAATACCAGATCACCTGAACTGCCTCTTGAGAAACCTGTATGCAGGTCAGGAGGCAACAGTTAGAACTGGACATGAAACAACAGACGGGTTCCAAATAGGAGAAGGAGTACGTCAAGGCTGTATATTGTCACCCTGCTTATTTAACTTATATGCAGAGTACATCATGAGAAACACTGGGCTGGATGAAGCACAAGCTGGAATCAAGATGGCCGCGAGAAATATCAATAACCTCAGATATGCAGATGATACCACCCTTATGGCAGAAAGTAAAGAGGATCTAGAAAGCCTCTTGATGAAAGTGAAAAAGTTGGCTTAAAGCACAACATTCAGAAAACTAATATCATGTCATCCAGTCCCATCACTTCATGGAAAATAGATAGGGAAACAGTGGAAACAGTGGCTGACTTTATATTGGGGGGTTCCAAAATCACTACAGATGGTGACTGTAGCCATGAAATTAAAAGACACTTACTCCTTGGAAAGTTATAACCAACCTAGACAGCACATTGAAAAGCAGAGATATTACTTTGCCAACAAAAGTCCATCTAGTCAATGCTATGGTTTTTCCAGTAGTCATGTATGGATGTGAGAGTTGGACTATAAAGAAAGCTGAGCACAGAAGAATTGATGCTTTTGAACTGTGATGTTGGAGGAGAGTCTTGAGAGTCCTTTGGACTGTGAGGAGATCCAACCAGTCCATCCTAAAGGAGATCAGTCCTGGGTGTTCATTGGAAGGATTGATGTTGAAGCTGAAACTCCAATACTTTGGCCACCTGATGTGACAAGTTGACGCATTTGAAAAGACCCTGATGCTGGGAAAGATTGAGGGCAGAAGAAGAAGGGGACGACAGAGGATGAGATGCCTGGTTGCCATCACTGACTCAATGGACATGAGTTTGGGTAAACTCCAGGAGTTGGTGATGGACAAGGAGGCCTGGTTTGCTGCGGTTCATGGGGTCACAAAGAGTTGGACACGACTGAGCAACTGAACTGAACAGATTTGTAACAAAAAACACTTTGAAAATAAATTGTTTCCCTTTTACTTTCAAAGATGCATCTTTTGATCATCAATTTACTTTTAAGAGAAATTGCTGTTGTTCAGTCACTAAGTAATATTTGACTGTGACCCTATGGACTCTAGCACATCAGGTTTTTCTATTCTCCACTATCCTCCAAAGTTTGGTCAAATTCATGTCCATTGAGTCAATGATGCTACATAATCATCTCATATTCTGCTGCCCTGTTCTCCTTTTGCCTTCAATCTTTCCCAGGCTCAGGGTCTTTTCCCAATGAGCTGGCTCTTCACATTATATGGCCAAAGTATTGGAGCTTCAGCCTCAGCAACAGTACTTCTGAATATTCGTGGTTGATTTCCTTTAGGATTGACTGATTTGATCTCCTTGCAGTCCAAGGGACTCTTAAGAGTCTTTTCCAACACCACTATTTGAAAGTATCATTTCTTCGGTGCTCAGCCTTCTTTATGTCCCAACTCTCATATCCACACAGGTCTACTGGAAAAACCATAGCTTTGACCAGGAAACATTTGTTGGCAAAGTAATGTCTCTGCTTTTTAATATGCTGTCAAGGTTTGTCATAGCTTTTCTTCCAAGGATCAAGCGACTTTAATTTCATGGCTTCCGTCACCATACACAGTGATTTTGGATCCAAGAAAATAATATCTGTCAGTTTCTACAGAAATCTACTGTTTACCTTTCTATTTCCCATGAAGTGATGGGACAAGATGCCATAATCTAAGTTTTTTGAATGTTGAGTTTTAAGCCAGCTTTTTCATTCTCTTCTTTCACTCTCATCAAGAGGCTCTTTAGTTCATCTTTACTTTCTGTCATTAGAATGGTATGATCTGCCTGTCTGAGGCTGTTATTTCTCCCAGCAATCTTGATTTCACATGATGTACATGGTATATAAGTTAAATAAACAGGGTGACAATATACAGCCTTGACGTATTCCTTTTCCAATTTGGAACCAGTCCATTGTTCCTTGTTTAGTTCTAACTGTTGCTTCTTGACCCTCATACAGGTTTCTCAGGAGGCAGGTAAGGTGATCTGGTATTCCTATCTCTTTAAGAAATTTCTAGTTTGTTGTGATCCTTACAGTTAGAGGCTTTAGCATAGTCAGTGAAGCAGAAGTAGATACTTTTTTTATTTCTGTTGATTTCTCCATGATACAACAAATGTCAACAATCTGATCTATAATTCCTCTGCCTCTTTGAAACCTATCTTGTACATCTGGAAGGTCTCAGTTCACATACTGCTGAAGTCTAGGTTGAAGAGTTTTGAGCATTTCCTTGCTCGCATGTGAGATGAACACAACTGTACAATAGTCTGAACATTCCTTGGCACTGCCCTTTTTCGGAATGGAATGAGAAAACTGACCTTTTCCAATTCTGTGGCCACTGCTGTTTTCCAAATTTGTTAGCATATTGAGTGCAGCACTTTAACAGCATCATCATTGAGGTTTTTAAACAGCTCAGCTGGAATTTTGTCACCTCCACTAGCTTTGTTCTTTGTAATGCTTCCTAAGGCCCACTTAACTTCACATTCCAGGTTGCCTGGCTCTAGATGAGTGACATCACAGCGGTTATCTGGATTATTAAGACCTTTCTTGTATAATTCTTCTGTATATTCTTGCCACCTCTTTCTAGTCTCCTCCGCTTCTGCTAAACCTTACTGTTTCTGACCTTTATCATGCTCATCCTTGCAAGAAATGGTCCCTTGATATCCCCAGTTTTCTTGAAGAGATCTTTATTCTTTCCCATTCTATTGTTTTCCTCTATTTCTTTGCATTGTTCACTTAAGAAGGCTTTCACATCTCTCCTTGCTATTTGCTGGAACTCTGCATTCCTTTGGGTGTACCTTTCCTCTTCTCCTTTGCCTTTCACTTCTCTTCTTTTCTTAGATATTTGTAAGGCCTCCTCAGACAACCACTTGGCCTTCTTGCATTTCTTTTTCTTGGGGATGGTTTTGGTTACCCTCTTCTGTGCAGTGTTACAAACCTCTGTCCATAGTTCTTCAGGCACTCTATCTACTTCTACTAGGTCTAATCCCTTGAATCTACTTTTCACTTCACTGTATAATCATAAGGGATTTGATTTAGGTCATACCTGAATGGCTTGATGGTTTTCCCTACTTCCTTCAATTTGAGGCCGAATTTTGCAATGAAGAGATGATGATCAGAGCCAAAGTCAGCTCCAAGTCTTGTTTTTGCTGACTCTATAGAGCTTCTCAATCTTCAGCTGCAAAAAACACAATCAGTCTAATTTTACTATTGACCATCTGGTGATGTCCACATGTAGAGTCATCCCTTAAGTTGTTGGAAAAAGGTGTTAGCTATGACCAGTGTATTCTCTTGACAAAACTGTTAGCCTTTGCCTTGCTTTATTTTGTACTCCAAGGCCAAACTTGCCTATTGTTTGGGGTAATTCTTGAGTTCCTATCTTTGCATTGCAACCCCTTATGATGAAAAGTACATGTTTTTTGGTATTAGTTCCAGAAGGTCTTGTAAGTCTTCATAGAATCATTCAACTCCAGCTTCTTTGGCATTAGTGGTAGGGGAATATACTTGGATTACTATGATATTTAATGGTTTCCTTGGGAATAAACCAAAATCATTCTGTTGTTTTTGAGACTGCACCCAAGTACTGCATTTCAGACTCTTATTGACTATGATGGCTACTCGATTTCTTCTAAGGGGTTCTTGCCCACAGTAGTAGATATAATGGTCATCTGAATTAAATTTACCCTTTCCCATCCATTTTAATTCACTGACTCCTAAAATGTTGACGCACACTCTTGCCATCTCCTGCTTGACCACATCCAATTTACCTTGAGTCATAGGCCTAACATTCCAGGTTCCAATGAGTATTGTTCTGTACAGCATTAGACTTTACTTTCACAACCAGGCATCTCCCCAGCTGAGTGTCATTCATGCTTCGGCCCAATCACTTCATTCTTATTGGAGCTATTAGTAACTATACTCCACTCTTTCCCAGTAGCATATTGGACACCTTCCAATTTGGGGGTCTCATCTTCCAGTATCACGTCTTTTTGCCTTTTCAAACTGACATGGTGTTCTCCTGGCAAGAATACTAGAGTAGATTGCCATTTCCTTCCCCAGTGGACAGCATTTTGTTAGAACTCTTTACTATGACCCATCTGTCTTGGGTGTTCCTGCACAGCATGGCTCATAGCTTCACTGAGTTATCCAAACACTTTTGCCATGATAAGGCTGTGACCCATGAACAGGTTCATGACTAACAGCATTAAGCAAACTCATATATGCATATTATGTTTAATATAACTGGAATCCTTTTATCCACATGATTTTTACACTTTTAATGACTATAGAAAATGTTATGGATGAAATATGAACATGTGTTACTACTTTTTCAGATACCACATATTGTACCAAAAAAACATTTTTGTTCCCTGATATTAATTGAAACATTTGTGTGATAATAGCAGCTATCAGTTGAGTACTGACCATATATCAAACACACATCTTACTATCCACACAGTATCTTATTTAATATGAAAATCATTAAATGTACTAGGTATTCCACTAAAAGCAAAATAAGGAAAAAGCAGTGCCCTTTATGGTGGACATGCCACCTGTTCTTTTGATAGGAATAAAGTTCTAGGTGGGCTACAGATGGAAAGATAGACCCTGTGTATGCCCAGGCTCCCTTCAGCTAACGTGGCCATGTGCCCAAGCTCTTGCCAATAGAATGTGAGTAGAAGCAATTTGTGCATATTTCACCTTACTTGCTTGAGTGGACATCAGTGCAACCAACTAGACACTCTCGTCCTTTTCATAGCTACAAGGTCATTCCAGCTGTGCTCCTATTTGACTATAAAAAGCAGAGTTACCAGCCAGATGAAAACACTAAAGATTGTTTCAGTTCCGTTGCTCAGTCATGTCTGCCTCTTGCAACCCCATGGACTGCAGCATGTCAGGCTTCCCTGTCCATCACCAATTCCCAGCGCTTACTTAAACTCATGTCCATCAAGTTGGCGATGCCATTCAACCATCTCATCCTCTGTCGTCCCCTTTTCCTCTCACCTTTAATCTTTCCCAGCCACAGGGTGACTCTTTCCCAATGAGTCACCTCTTTGCATCAGGTGGCCAAAACATTGGAGTTTCAGCTTCAGTATTAGTCCTTCCAATAAATACTCAAGATTGATTTTCATTAGGATGGACTGCTTGGATCTCCTTGCAGCCCAAAGAAGTCTCAAGAGTCTTCTGCAACACCACAGTTCAAAAGCATCGATTCTTCGGTGCTCAGCTTTCTTTATAGTCCAACTGTCACATCCATACATGACTACTGGAAAAACCACAGCTTTGACTACAGGGAATTTTGCTGGCAAAGTCATGTCGCTACTTTTTAATATGCTGTCTAGGTTGGTTATAGGTTTTCTTCCAAAGACCAAGAGTCTTTTAATATGGCTGCTGTCACCATCTTCAGTAATTTTGGAAGGCAAGAAAATAAAGTCTCTCACTTTTCCACTGTTTCCCCATCTATTTGCCATGAAGTGATGGAACCAGATGCCATGATCTTAGTTTTCTGAATGTTGAGTTTTAAACCAACTTTTTCACTCTCCTGTTTCACTTTCATCAAGAGGCTCTTCAGTTCTTCACTGTCTGCCTAAGGGTGGTGTCACCTGCATATACGAGGTTATTGATATGTCTCCCAGCAAACTGGATTCCAGCTTGTGCTTCACTCAGCCTGGCATTTTGCATGATGTACTCTGTATACAAGTTAAATAAGCAGTGTGACAATATACAGTCTTGACCTATTCCTTTCCCAATTTGGAACCAGCCTGTTGTTCCATGTCCAGTTCTAACTGTTGCTTCTTGACCTGCATACAGATTTCTCAGGAGGCAGGGAAGGTGATCTGATATTCCCATCTCTTGAAGTATTTCCACAGTTTGTTGTGATTCACACAGTCAAAGGCTTTGACATAGCCAATAAAACAGCAGTAGATGTTTTTCTGGAACTCTCTTGCTTTTTCAATGATCCAACAGATTTTGGCAATTTGTTCCTCTGCCTTTTCTAAATCCAGCTGGAACATGTGGAAGTTCATGGGTCACGTACTGTTGCTGGCTAGAGTGTGAGATGAGTACAATTGTGTAGTAGTTTGAACATTCTTCAGCATTGCCTTTCTTGGGGATTGGAATGAAAACTGACCTTTTCCAGTCCTGTGGCCACTGCTGCATTTTTCAGATTTGCTGGTATATTGAGTGCAGCACTTTCACAACATCTTTTAGGATTTGAAATAGCTCAACTGAAGTCCATCACTTCCACCTGCTTTGTTTGCAGTGATGCTTTCTAAAGTCCACTTGACTTCACATTCCAGTATATCTGGCTCTAAGTGAGTGACACACCATCATGGTAAAATTGTTTACTAAGCCACTATTTTGATGTTTATTTGTTGCAGTGACTTAGCTAGTCTAATTAATAGATCATGCACGTATGCATGGTTCTATGTATGTATATACACATGTGTTTTATATGCAATAACCAATAGAGGCTTTTGGTTTTACTTTTGCAAGATTATTAGTTCAATAAACTCCCTAAGAGTAAGTACAGACCAAAACACCAAGATCACTCACATGAACTGCAAATGAAACTATTGTTTTCTGGTTATTATTGCTAATGATGACATTTCAGTTGCACAGTTTGAATTTAATGCTACAGTTTAGAAAACATTTCTGAAAACATTCTCTCTTAATCCTCATTATATTCCTTTTATTTTGTATTTAACGAAACATATTCAGAGCAGTTGAGTGGTTTGCCAAATAGTACACACCCATCAATCAGCCGAGAAGGCAGTAAATCAAAGTCTGTGTTCTTCACACTACACTATACCATCTCTTTGTAACAATATTGCTAATATCTGACTTGGTTAATTCAGCTAATTTGAACTGTACATTTCAGACAGGAAGTGAATTATTCCTTATGTTATTTTATTAATAATTATCTAAGCTGAGACTTTCCTACTTTTATGTATTTGAGCATGTCTGATGTACTTTGCATTATTCTGAAAAATCCAACAGATCTATGTGCAGTATTAGGTTGGTGCAAACATAATTGCAGTTTTTGCACCATTGAAATTTGCCATTTGATATTGGAATACATTCTCAATAAATGTGGTTATGTTATACAATATTTTAATATGCATTTCTCACTTTATTTTTTTGCTGACTTACTACTTGCTGCTTATTTTGTGTTTATTTTAGACTATGGCAATGATATTAGGGGTGTCTTAAGTAGCTCTATGATAAAGAAACCTGAGTGATAAAGTGATGAAGCTTGCTGATGCAGGAAACACAAGAGATGCAGGTTCAATTCCTGGGTTGGGAAGATCCCCTGGAGAAGAAAATGGCTTCTCTTCCACTCCATATTCTTGCCAGAAAAATTCCATGGACAGAAGAGCCTGGCAGGCTATAGTCCATGGGTCACAAAGAGTGGGACACAACTGAGCATACAGACGCACGTGCACACACACACACAATGATGTCAGACAAAAGCACATTCAATTGATTTTCTTATTTGAGTTCAAAATGGGTCATGAAGCAGTGGAGACAACTTGGAAAATCAACAATGCACTTGGCCCAGGAACTCCTAACAAACATACAATGCAGTGGTGATTCATGAAGCTTTGCAAAGGAAACTAGAGCCTTGAAGATGAGTGTAACGGCCAGCCATCCGAAGGTGACAACAACCAATTGAGAGCAAGCACAGAAGCTGATCCTCTTAAAACTGCATGAGAAGTTGCCGAAGAATTCAGCACTGACTATTCTACAGCCATTCAGCATTTGGAGCAAACTGAAAAGGTGAAGAAACTCACTTAGTGGGTGCCTCATGAGCTGACAGAAAATCAAAAAAAAACTTCGTTTTGAATTGTTGTCTTCTCTTATTCTACACAACAACAACAAACCATTTCTTAATCAGATTGTGATGTGTGATGGAAGTGGATTTTATACATTTAGCAATGACCAGCTCAGAGGTTGGACAGAGAAGATCCAAAGCACTTTCCAAAACTAAACTTGCACCCAAAAAAAGGTCACAGTCACTGTCTGGTGGTCTTCTGCCCATCTGACCCACTACAGCTTTCTAAATCCTGGTGAAACCATTACATCTGAGAAGGATGCTCAGCAAAGTTGATGAGATACACTGAAAACTACAATGCCTACAACCAGCACTAGTCAACAGAAAGGGCCCAATTCTCCATGACAACATCCAACCACGTGTTATACAACCAACGCTTCACATGTTGAAGGAATTGGGCTACAAAGTTTTGCCTCGTCCACCATATTCACCTGACCTCTCACCAGCTGACTACCTCTTCTTTAAGCATCTTGACAACTTTTTACAGGGAAAACACTTCCACAACAAGCAGGAGGCAGAAAATGTTTTCCAAAGTTTGTAGAATCCTGAAGCAGGGATTTTTATGCTATCGGAATAAACGAACCTATTCCTCATTGGCAAAAATGTGTTGATTGTAATGGTTCCGATTTTGACTAATAAAGATGTGTTTGAGTCTAGTTATAATGATTTAAAATTCACAGAATTACTTTTGCAGCAATCTAATCGAAAAAGAAAAATGAAGAATTTTAAAGTTCCAAATCTCTTAAGGAAAAACCTACAAATTAAGTTTTGTTAGGAGGGTAATTCAGTGAGATTTAAGGCTTTAGAAATAGAGACTTTTAAATAAATAAATATTTTCACTGCAAAATATGTGTAACATTTTGAGAATCACTTTCCTGTCCTGGATTTCAACAAAGTCTTATTATTGATATGACAGTTGAGCGAGCTATGTGTTTGGTTTTGGTTTTGTTTTGTTTTTTTTTTTTCTGCTTCCTAAGGTTTCCTTGGGCTTCCCAAGTGGCTCAGTGGTAAAGAATCCCCCTGCAATGTAGGAGATGTAGGTTTGATCCCGGGTCAGGAAGATCCCTTGGAGTAGGAACTGGCAATTGACTCCAGTATTCTTGTTGTAAAATCCCAGAGAGAGAGGAGCCTGGCAGGAGCCCATGGGACCACAGAGAGTCATATACAACTGAGCCACTAAGCACACACACAAGGTTTCCTTCAGGTTTTCCAGGTATCTTTCCCAATAAATCAAATATTCTCCTGATGACTCTTTTCAACTCTTCTTTTGCTAAGGTTAGACACCACAGGTAAGCCTGTACACGTGTATTAGCCAGGAGTCTTTCAGGAGCATTCCTCACTCAATCTCACATCACATTTGAAACCATCAAAAGAAGGATGTCAGACAACAGCTTCCACCAAGCTTCTTTTTTCCACAGCATTAACCAGAAGCTTCACTGTTATACAACAACAATATACTATTATACTTACAAAGCAGAAGGAATAAAAATGTAACTTCTTACCCCCATAAGTATCCCCATGGGCTAGTGAGGACACTATTTAGGTAAGATAGTTTACTGAAGGCCCTGAAGATGCAAATAGCTGCCTAAGGTAGCAAAGTCTCTGAGAAAAAAAAAGTAATATGAAACCGGAACCTCTGAAAAGGAGAAACCTCCAATGTGGAATTCTGATAGAAATGAAGCCTCAATGAATTTTAGATTCCTCAGGTCTATCAGTCCAGGTTTAGGTGATTAACTTCCTGAGATATTTAATATAAATGAAAATATTTCATATTCTGCTAATCCTAGATAATGATTTATAGATTCATCAACCATAAAAGGAATTATTCAACACTAGATAAATTATTAAACTCATTAATTACCAACCTAGAGAATTATTGTTGGCTGACTTGATTAGGTCTCTCTTTAAAACCAACAGTTTAAAGAAACTTCAATTAATTTGACACTAGTGATTTCAGAAGCTGCAAAACATATGAACACAGCTTGATGAGCTGCTTTTATTCTGTGTTCTGTTTTCATTAATTGACAAAGAAAAATTCACTGATATTTTGGTTCAAAGTCACTGCATATGCTGTCTTTTACGTAAGAGTAAATTAAAAATTAAAGCTCCTTCTTAAATTAGCAAGTAATGATTGTTTAATTACAAAAGAGGAAATGCTTAGTAACTTCTTTCTGGATATTTATAAGGAAAGTAATATTGTTGGTGAAGAAATGAGGATTAGCATCAACTGTGGCATATTTCTGAGAATTTACTTTAATGACTGGATCATTAAATCCCCCTAAGGTTATGCAATAGGTATTATAAAGCATGGAAGAAATTTTACAAAGATACAAAACCTCTTTCTCCCTTCACTGCCAGGAAACCAACTTTGTTCCACATCTCGTCTAAATTCTGACAACTTAGCAGTATTTTCCAGTATGGCCTGTCTATCTCCAGAGCTATTTCTTATTATCCCATATACTTTCCCAAAATGATTTCATCAACACCTGTGAATTCAACTAGCACCAACATGCTGTCAAAATCCACATCTTCAACACAAATCTCATGCTAAGTTCCCAATCCATACTTTTTTATTTTTAATTGGTGGGAAATTGCTTTACAATGTTGTATTCATTTTCACCATGAAAGACTGTGAGTCAGTCATAATTTTATGCATATATACACACACACCCATAATATACCTTCCATTTTGAGCCTCCCTCAGCCCAGCCCTGTAGGTGATCACAGAGCACCAGGATAGGCTCCCTGTGTTATACAGCCGCTTCCCACTAGCTATCTATTTCACACATGGTAATGTATATGTCAATGCCATTTCTCAATTCATTCCACCCTCACCTTCCCTCGCTGTGAACCCAACTCTGTTCTCTAGCAGTGAAGTGGATGAACCTAGAGTCTCTTATACAGAGTGAAGTAAGTCAGAAAAAGAAAAACAAGTATCCTATACTAACTCATACCTATGGAATGATGAGCCCAATCCATATTTTAAAACCTCTACTTCTATACCTCAGGACTTCAAAATCAACATGTTTCAAATTTACTCTCTCCTTCCTAACCCACACTCAAATCATCTGCTAGCTCTCCTGTACTCCCTCTCTCAATAAATCATTTCCATTTTCTCTGGCAGAGACTGTCCATGTCATTTTGGGTATATCCGTGAGTATCTATGGCCTTCGTATCACCAGAGCAATGCCATACTTCCTAAGGAAGAAGGGATAACACTAAAATCCTCCACTTTTGTTTGCTTTAGATACATGCAGCCCAGTTTATGTGCATATTTCACAAATTTTCTTTAAAACAATTTCTTGAATTGTAATTACCGCCTTTCTCTCTATACGGTCATATATGGTTCACCGAGTCAGGCTCCATTCCCAATGTCATGTTATCATCTGCAACTGCAGTTCTACCCAAAAGTTAGCTCTCTATACACTAGTATCTCCCTTACAAGCTTCTTTCTTCCAAGTAAGTCTAGCCAAGCACATAGAAGCCTAGGGAAATTGCTGGTCTCATATACCCAGAAACATCTGAATGTCTGTGTAATCTCAACATACTTTCATATTCACTGTCTCTGTCACACACACACACACACACACACACACACACTTCCAAATCTGCAAACTCTCATCTCCTGACATCTTCATCCCTGTCAGTGGGACAGATAGCAAACTGACATAAGAAAAAAAGAGTATAAATTTTAAAAAGAAGTTAATGAAAATGTACTTTGTCAACTACATTCAAATTATGCAGTGCTTCTGCCACACTGTTGACTTCAAGTAAAGTTTTAACAGCATATTGTTACTAAATCCATTTTTGCAATCAGTACTCCTGCCTGGAATACTGGTTCATCTGGGCCACGCCGTTCGTCTTTTGTTTGTTTTCAGAAGCTGCTCACAAAAAGTAAATCAAGTAGCACAGCAATGGCAAAGTCAATCCCTTAATCTCTCCACGTTAATTTTCTTCTGCTCCATCATAAATCAACACAAATTCAGCAGCTTAAAACAGTAATTTATTAGCTCATAGTTCTTTAGGTTAGAAGTCCAAGCACAAAGACACTGGTTTCACTGCTCTCGTCTCACAGGCTAAAATCCAAGTGTCAGTCAGTCTGTATTCTCAATTAGAACTCAGCTCCTCTTATAAGACAGGAAGTTGAGGCAGGATTCAGTTCCTTGCAGTCGGAGGACTCTAGTCCCCAATTCCTTGTTGGCCATCAGCTGGAGGTTGTTCTCAGATCTCAGAGGCCAGCTTCATTCCTTGCCATATGACTCTCTGTCTTCAAAGCAAGTGACAAGACATTTTCCCTTTGTCCAAAATTCCCACTCAGTCTGAATCTTGTTCTCTAGGAAGACTGCAAGTGAGGTACATGTGAAAGTTGCTCAGTTGTGTTCAACTCTTTGTGACCCATACAGTCCATGGAATTTTTCCAGGCCAGAATACTGGAGTGGATGGCCCTTCCCTTCTTTGGGGGATCTTCCCAACCCAGGGGATGAACCCAGGTCTCCCACACGGCAGGTATTCTCTACCAGCTGAGCCACCAGGGAAGAGTGCATTCCCTTTTAAAGACTCATCTGATGGATTCAGGCTCACCAAGGAAAATCTCTTTCTTAAAACGTCATCATGGGTCTAGTGCAGGCTCACATTTAAAGAGAAGGAATTATATCAAGATGCACTCCAGAAGGCAGAACTCTCATGGGCCCTCTTAACGCTCTGCCTCCCATACAACCCTTCCTGCTTATCACAGTTTTTTCCAAACACATAATCATGTGCTAGCTTGAATTATATATTGGCCAAGGAGATGAGGAAAAAAGGATAAAGAAACAACAGACGCAGAGAGAAGGATGTATGCTACGGCTATGGCTCCTTTGATTTGCCACGTACATGAACTTTACAAAATTCTAAAATCTATACATTATTCAATGTGGATCTAATAAATCCCTGAATTTCTCTGCCTTCAGTTTCATTATGTATAAAATAATGATTCCTACTTCGTTATGACTGTGTATTCATAAATAACACACTTATAAAACTTACAAGGCAACAAAAAAGAAGAAAAATGGCCCAAACTTCACTTTATTTTTATGTTCATGAAGAGCAGTCTATACAGCCAGTTCATGAAAAAATTTTTCACTGTTTTCTCTTAGCATTAAAACTTTCCCCTAAGTATTACTTCTATATATAGCATTAAATACCTTTGAAATTATTAATCATTTTAACTGTTCATGTTACCTTCACAATTCTTGTCACATCAATTTTATAATTTAAGAAATTCATGCAAAATAGATAAAGTACATATTACTTTTCTCATTTTACAAATGGGAAAAGATGTGAGTCTAAAAAGGTTAAATAATTTTTCTTAGGCAAGTTAAGAGCACAACAAAAAGCAGATTTTTATTTTTTATTGAGTTCCTAAGCTCATAGAGTCTTCTGGTGTAGGCTCTGAAGTCAATAAAAGACAGTAATCACATCATGTATCAAAGTAGTAACCAGTCATAAACTTACCACAATGGAACACTCCAACTGAATTCTGAAGAACATTTACTATAATTTATAAATACAGACTCTAAGAATAATTTGTGTCATTTACTCACTCACTGAAATGAGTGCAATTATGCGGTAGTCTGAGCATGCTTTGGCACTGCCTTTCCTTGGGATTGGAATGAAAACTGACATTTTCCAGTCATGTGGTCATCGCTGAGTTTTCCAAATTTGCTGGCATATTGAGTGCAGCACTTTCATAGCATCATCTTTCAGGATTTGAAACAGCTCAACTGGAATTCCATCACCTCCACTACCTTTGTTCGTAGTGATGCTTTCTAAGGCCCACTTGACTTCACATCCCAGGATGTCTGGTTCTAGGTGAGTGATCACGCCATCATGATTATCTGGGTTGTGGAGATCTTTTTTGTATAGTTCTGTGTATTCTTGCCACTCTCCTTAATATCTTCTGCTTCTGTTAGGTCCATACAATTTCTGTCCTTTATTGAGCCCATCTTTGAATGAAATGTTCCCTTGGTATCTCTAGTTTTCTTGAAGAGATCTCTAGTCTTTCCTATTCTATTGTTTTCCTCTATTTCTTTGCATTAATCCTGAGGAAGGCTTTCTTATCTCTCCTTGCTATTGTTTGGAACTCTGCATTCAAATGGGTATGTCTTTCCTTTTCTCCCTTGCATTAATAAAGTAATGCTCAAAATTCTCCAAGCCAGGCTTCAGCAATACATGAGCCATGAACTTCTAGATGTTCAAGCTGGCTTTAGAAAAAGCAGAGGAACCAGAGATCAAATTGCCAAATCTGCTGGAACATTTAAAAAGCAAGACAGTTCCAGAAAAACATCTATTTCTGCTTTATTGACTATGCCAAAGACTTTGACTGTGTGGAGCACAACAAACCGTGAAAAATTCTGAAAGAGATGGGAATACCAGACCACCTGACCTGCCTCTTGAGAAACCTGTATGCAGGTCAGGAAGAAACAGTTAGAACTGGACATGAAACAACAGACTGGCTCCAAATAGGAAAAAGAGTACGTCAAGACTGTATATTGTCACCCTGCTTATTTAACTTATATGCAGAGTACATCATGAGAAATGCTGGATTGAAAGAAACACAGGCTGGAATCAAGGTTGCTGGGAGAAATATCAATAACCTTAGATATGCAGATGACACCACCCTTATGGCAGAAAGTGAAGAAGAACTAAAGAGCCTCTTGATGAAAGTGAAAGAGGAGAGTGAAAAAGTTGTCTTAAAGCCCAAC
>SJYC01146417.1:0-15162 GCA_006408675.1 Madoqua kirkii | reverse complement strand
GCTGGGAGAAATATCAATAACTTCAGATATACAGATGACACCACCCTTATGGCAGAAAGTGAAGAAGAACTAAAGAGCCTCTTGATGAAAGTGAAAGAGGAGAGTGAAAAAGTTGTCTTAAAGCCCAACATTCAGAAAACAAAGATCATGGCATCCAGTCCCATCACTTCATGGCAAATAGATGGGGAAACAATGGAAAGAGTGTCAGACTTTATTTTGGGGGGCTCCAAAATCTGCATATGGTGACTGTAGCCATGAAATTAAAAGACACTTACTCCTTGGAAGGAAAGTTATGACCAACCTAGACAGCACACTGAAAAGCAGAGGCGTTACTTTCTCAACAAAGGTCCATCTAGTCAAGGCTATGGTTTTTCCAGTAGTCATGTATGGATGTGAGAGTTGTACTGTGAAGAAAGCTGAGCACTGAAGACTTGATGCTTTTGAACTGTGGTGTTAGAGAAGACTCTTGAGAGTCCCTTGGACTGCAAAGAGATCCAACCAATCCTTCTTCAAGGAAATCAGTCCTGGGTGTTCACTGGAAGCACTGATGCTAAAGCTGAAACTCCAATACTTCGGCCACCTGATGCAAAGAACTGACTCATTTGAAAAGACCCTGATATTGGGAAAGATTGAAGGTGAGAGGAGAAGAGGACAACAGAGGATGAGATGGTTGAACAGCATCACCAACTCAGTGGACATGAGTTTGGGTAAACTCCAGGAGTTGGTGATGGACAGAGAGGACTGGCATGCTGCGGTTCATGGGGTTGCAAAGAGTTGGACAGGACTGAGCAACTGAACTGACCTGAATTGAACACTCTGGTGACTCAGAGGTTAAAGCATCTGCCTCCAATGTGAGAGACCCGGGTTTGATCCCTGGGTCGGGAAGATCCCCTGGAGAAGGAAATGCTAACCCACTCCAGTATTCTTGCCTGGAGAATCCCATGGACAGAGGAGCCTGGCTACAGTCCACGGGGTCACAAAGAGTCAGACACAACTGAGCTACTTCACTTCACTGAACAGTTAACACATTATGGAACTATGGGTCCACCATGTTCCATAATTATTTTTTTCCCATTTAATCCTTGAAAGTACCCTTTGAGAGTAGGTACCATTATTATCATCATCTTTACAGATGAGAAAACTAAAGCCAGAAAAAAAAGATATTTGCTCAAAATCATACACAGTAAGTGTAGAAATGAAATTTAAACACTCATAATCTGGTTCCAGATTCAAGGTTCTCACCAGTAGACTGTTGCCACAATATCTAATTTTGTTGAGTGTCTCCTAAACTACGGGCACTGGGAATTTACTTTCTATGTTTAGGTAATGGAGATAATAAACTGAAGCAGATAGCTGATCTTATATGAACCTGTTATGATCTGTTAGGACTGTGACATGGTTTAATCTGAATCGTCTCTTTGGGTAGAAAATGCATCACTACAATTACCAATGTAACTTTTACATTGGTAGAGACCACTTCTTTCTTCTGTTACTTGAAGAGTTTTCATTTGTAAAGGAGAACACAGAATGATACTTACTGGACATCCTCCAAAGCATGCTTAAAGTTCTCTGGAGGTACATGTCAAGTATAGGTCTGATCTTTTGAGATTTATCTATATTTTATCAATATATCTCTCCTCCCCCTTATCAAAACAAAAGCAAAAATAAAGTGAGCTTTTGTTAATTTGAATCTAAACAGTATTTTTACAGCTGCAAACCTCAGTCATCGTTTACAAATAACATTTTATTCGGCATTAGCACTTTGTCTCCCAGAGTTTCAGCATAAGACAGGGAAAACATCTTAAATACTTGTATGGTGCAATGCCCAGATAGATAGTGAAGAAACCAATACAGTAGTATCTCTAGTGTGCTGGAGTCTCAACAGAATATCTCTGACATTAAAGCATCTAGAACATTTAAATTATGTTAGTAGCCTTAGCCTTTATGTGATTTTTAAAAATTTTTATCATCTATTTTGAATTCATTCCACACTACTGCTATTTGGATAACACTTTAATCTTATTGTGTGTATGTGATTGAGTGTGTGTTTCAAAAGATACATTCAAGAAGAGATACATCAGTATTCCTGGCATGTTTTTAAACCGAACTCCAAATTCAAGAGATTTATGGCTTAAGTATGAATACACAGTACATTTTTTTATATATATTAAAAAAGCCAACCTTTCATCAAAATCTGCCCTGGGTATGTAAAAGGAGACAAAATCGTCTGGCAACCACACCACATTTTTTTTAATATTTCCTTTCACGTTTTTATATTCCTTTTCCTTTTACAATTTTCAAATCCAAGTTTACAGGAAAGCTTTTAGAGAGCACAAAACCACTTCCCAATTATAGGCTTAATACTTAAATACCTAACAGCTTATCTAATATTTGTTTAAATAATGAACCCAATTATGATGATCATTAGCATTTTTCCATTTGTTCTTCTCTATTTATAATACAGTACAAAAGACAGAGATGTAATACAAATGATGCCAAAAAGAGCAGTGCAAAGTCAGATTCACAAGAAGTGGGAAAAGTTTCTCAGCAGCTTTACCAATACACAGTTGAAAATGTTTACCAAAACCTGGAGAGCAATGTTTGGACAGAAGTCTGCAAAAATTCTTATGAGGAGAGAAATACTGCTCTCCCAAAAGGGGAAAAAGAGAATAGGCAAAGGAAGTTCTTCCTTCATTGATTCACTTACTTAAGTTGAATTTCTTCTTCCTAATTAGTAGGCCTCATGCTTAGACTATCGTCAACCTCATGCCTAGAGGTAAAGACTAGAAAGATAGCAAACAGGTATCTGAAGGATAGAAGCTTTAAGAAATACTCTAACACACACCCAGAGAATTTATTTTGTTTACTTTTACCATAATCTGAAGCATTGAAAAATAAATCTCATATTTTAAAAAAAGTGGTGAGAGAGAAGTTCAAGGCAAGACATGTTAGCATCACTTAAAACATTTACTAAGGCCTTCCTGATATACTCATTGTTCCCCTACAACTCGAGAGCCAGAGAGTGTACACACAATTCAGTTCTACTTATGATATGAACTTTTAAAATATTATCCAAGTCTCTCTCTTTCTTCAAAAAGAGAAACAGAACCCTTTTAAGGTGCCCGAAAGTTACTGCCTTCATCACACTACTTCAAGCTTTAGGATCCATGAGGAATTCTTCAGCTGCTGTATTTACTAAGAAATAAAAAAAAATCCAGTGTTGTTGGTCTTAACAGACCCCTCTCTAGCCAAGCTCCTTCAAGATAAACACTTATTCTTTCCTATCTGTGCAAATTCCCCTGCCCAATCCACAGCTAGGTAGAGCAATTGTGTGTGTATGGTATACTTACTCGCTTAGTCATGTATAACTCTTTATGACCCCATGGACTGTAGCTCACCAGGCTCCTCTGCTCATGGAATTCTCCAGGCAAGAATACTGGAGTGGGTAGCCATTCCCTTCTCCAAGGGATCTTCCTGACCCAGGGATCGAACCTGGGTCTCCTGCATTGCAGTCACATCTGAGTCACCAGGGAAGTGCTAAGTAGAGTGATTACTGCCACCCTGCCTGAGACAAGTTGGTTTGCCACCGTTCCCAGCTACCCAAACCTAGATCCATCCTTCAGTACCTCCAATCTCTGTCAAGGAAACTACAACTTGTCTTCTTTTTATCAGATCTCCCTATTGCCATCAGTAGATTCTTTCACAAGTAGTATAAGCAGATTTTCTTGAAGAAAGGGCAGTAAGGGCAGAAAGAAGAGTCTTCTCTACCCTCCAATCAATTATTAAGTGGAGGAATGTCAAAGTTTCTAGGCCCATTTCCTCAATTATGGGGTCACATAATATGTTAAGAATCATAAATAGGAAAATAAAGAAACTGATAAAGAAACAGGTAAATAAATAAATAAACAAACAGGTTAAAAAAATAAAGAAACAGGTAAATAAAGAAACTGGTCAAAGCTAAAGTGAAAAGATATATGAAACATAAAGAATCAAAAAAGAAAACTATTCTGAAGCTCCTTGCCCCAATTTCTCCTTTGTACAAAAGAAGACTTTTTGATGTTCGTTACATTATCTATGTTATGTTTTATCCTAGTCTTAGAGGATTGTGATAATTTAAGTCTGATTAACCATGCTTCCAAGAGTATAACTTTTAGGCTATATGGTCATAAAAGAAATACGAACAGAAGAAAGTCAACCTAGAAGGTGACCAACACAAATTAAATAAACTCTGATGCTAGCACAAAACTCTATGATTCTAAAAAGTAAACATTTATTTGCCTTAGAGACTTCGCATGCATGTATTCTTTAGTTCATTCACTTCGTGTGTTACTCTGTGCCAAATTCTCATGAAGGAGTGGAGATATGATGCAGATCAAGCAGATATGATCTATGATTTTATTAAGCTTATATTTTATTGGAGTGATGGAAATTAAAAAATAGAACAGGTACCATATACAAAAATTAATTGTAAATAGAGATTTAAATTTTAAGAACTAAACTATAAAGGTTTTAGATGAAAACACAGGGGAAAACTTCATAGCATTGACTTTGGCAATTATTTCTTGCATATAATATCAAAAGCACAGGAGAAAAGAAAAAACAGATAATTTGGACTTGCTCAAAATTAGATACTTTTCTCCAGAGGGAGGTGATATATGTTTAATTAAGGCTGATTTGCATTGTTATACAGCAGAAACCATCATGGCATTGTAAAGCAATTTTCCTCCAATTAAAAAAGAAAAAAATTAAAGACTTGTGCATCAAAGGACATTATCAACAAAATAAAGAGGTAACTCACAGAATAGAAAATATATTCAAACCATCTATCTGATACAGATATATTCAAAATATACAAAGAATTCCTATAACTCAATTTTTAAAAATTGATTGAAAATGGCAAAGGAGGCTTCTCTGGTGGTCCAGTGGCTAAGATCTGCCTTGCAAAGCTGGGCACATGGGTTCAGTCCCTGGTCTGGGAAGATTCCACATGCCAAAAGGCAACTAAGCCCATGCAACCACAGCTGCTGAAGCCCATGTGCCTGGAACCTGCGCACAACAAGAAAAGCCACCACAATGAGAATCCCATGCACAACAACTAGAGAGTAGCCCCCACTCACCTACTTAGAGAAGGCCCATGCAGCAGCAAAGACCCAGGGCAGCCAAGGATAAATAAATTTTTTAAAGTCAAGAAACAGTATAAAAAGTAGTAAAGGACTTGAATAGGCATATCTTTTAAAAAAGAGAGAGAGAGAGAGAGAGAAATAAATACATTTAAAAAAAGATGCTCAACATCACTCATCATTAGAGAAATGCAAGTTAAAACTACAATGAGATGCCACTTTACAGCCAATAGGATGACTATTATCAAAAAACAAGCAAAATCCACACAGAGAATAAGCTTTGGTGAGGATATTGAGAAGTTAAAGCTCTCAACTATTGGTTAGAATACAAAATGGTGTAGCCACTATGGAAAATTGTATGGTGATTCCTAAAAAACTGAACGTAGAATTGCCATATGATCCAGGCTTGGACAGTAAAGAATCTTCCTGCAGTGTGGGAGACGGGAGTCAATCCCTGGGTCAGGAAGATCCCCTGGAGAAGGAAATGGCTACCCACTCCAGTATTCTTGCCTGGAGAATTCCATGGACAGAGGAGCCTGGTGGGCTATTGTCCATGGAGTCCCAAAGAGTTGGACACGACTGAGAGACTAACACTTCCACTTTTTTCCAGGAATTCTGAGTATACACCCAAAAGATTTGAAATGAGGGACTCAAACAAAAATCTGTATGCATAGCAACATTATTCAAAATAGCTAAAAGGTGAAAGCAAACTAAATATCCATCAGTGAATGAATGGATAAACAAATGTGGTTTATATACATATAAGGAAGTATTATTCAGATTTAAAAGGAAATAAACTTTGACATGCTACAATATATATGAATCTTGAGAAGTGAAAGTAAGGGGCTTCACTGGTAACTCAGCCGGTAAAGAATCTGCTGCAATGGGGGAGACCTGGGTTCGATTCCTGTGTTGGGAAGATCCCCTGAAGAAGGGAAAGGCTATCCACTCTAGTATTCTGGCCTGGAGAATTCTATGGACTAGTCCATGGGGTACCAAAGAGTCAGACATGACTGACTTTCACTTTCATATGAACCTTGAGAGCATATGCTAAATAAAACAAGCCAATTAAAATAGCAGAACTACTGTATGATTTCACTTATATGAGGTACTTTGAGCAGTCCAACTCATAGAGATTCAGTATAAAATGGTGGATGCCAGGGGTTCAAGCAAAGGCAAGGGATTTATAGGAAGTTATTGTTTAATAAGTTGGAGCTTTGCAATTCCACACTTGGGCATATACCCAGACAAAACTAATTCAAAAAGATACATGCACCTCTATGTTCATAGCAGCACTATTTACAATAGCCAAGACAGGAGAAAAATTTAAATGTCCATCAACAGTTGATGGATAAAGAAGTTATGAGATATATATATACACACACATACACAATGGTATATCACACAGCCACCAAAAGAATGAAACAATGTCATTTGCAGCAACATGAATGGACCTAGAGACTATAACACTAAGCAAAGTCAGAAAGGAAAAGACAAATACCATATGATCTCACTTACATGTGGAGTCCAAAATATACAGATCATCATATCTACAAAACAAAAACAGACTCACAGATATAAAGAACAGACTTGTGGTTGCCAAGGGGGATGTGGGATAGGGGAGGGAAAGAACTGGAATTTGGGATGTAGGGGAGGGAAAGAATTGGAATTTGGGATTAGCAGAGGCAAATTATCATATAAATAAAGGGTGAACAACAAAATCCTACTATATAGCAGAGGGAAATATATTCAAAATCCTGTGACAAGCCATAATGAAAAAGAATATGAAAAAGAAATATATATATATATATAAGTTTATATATATATAAACTCAGTCACACCCTGGATCTGTATGTTTTATCCATCAGTTCTTTTTGTCCATGATCAGTCAACAAGCACCTGTTCCTCATTCCATCTCAATTCAGTAGATATGTATGCATCTCAAAATTTCAGTAGAAAAATAAATAAATAAGGCAAATTGAATCAGACAACTAAATAAAGTTTAAATAACTGGCCAGAAAAATAAAGGGAAAAAAATAACAATTTCCAGGAGGAGCAGCACATACAGGAGCGGCTCTCATGATGCCCCCACTCCTTCTATTTCTGCAGAGACAAAGATCTGGAGGAGGATCGGTGGCCTGGCAATGCTGCTAAAATGAGCTGTCTGCTGCAGCCTGGAGCCTACAATGGGCTTATCCCATGAAGTGAATAGAGGGAAAGACTGAGGGGAAGCCTCAGGGAAAAAAAGCCCTAAGGAGACACTGCTTGCTCCACAGAAAATGGCACTGACATTGAGTTTTAAAAATACACATCAGAAGTGGGGGAATAAGGCTACATAAGAATTCTTCCTTAGGAGGAAGTTAGTGCCACAGGAACGCTTTGCATTTAAATAATCAGAAGTGATGGAGTTAGCTGTATGGAAAACTTGGAAGTCAAGAAATAGGTCTGGATATCAAGAAGTTGTCATTTTCTGAGGTAATCTCAATGAGGGTTAGACTTGGTATTATTTTGCATTCTGAGAAAAAAAAAAAAGAAACAAACTTTGGCTGACCTGTTACCTATTCTTCTCACCAAAAAATAAGAAGAACCAGAAAACAAAAATACTCCACGGAAATATCAATAGCATCACTTTTTTTTCCCCCTCTTAAAGTTCAACAGATTTCTTCAAGGCAAAATATGATTTCAAACCAAATCTGAGACAACTGTTAACCATATGAACACCCAAGATTTGTACTAGAATTATTCTCCTTTATTGGTATTTGAAGGCTGGTTAGTTAAAATCTCTTACTAGAAAATGCACCAATAAACTTTTTTAAATGATTGATAATTGACTGGGGACTGTCAGTGAGTAGAGTCATCTGGGTAAAGAAGCAAACAGAAAGATTAGTTGTGTTTCTAAAGGAATTGCTATTTTCCACCTACTACCCATAATTTCCAGACGATTTTAAGCTTCAGTTTTGTGATCTATCTACATACTATGATTCTGGTATTAGCCTAAATGAAAGAACTCTAACAGTGCCCAAGAACTCAGGACTGATTTTTTTTTTGTTTGGGTAATAGATTTTGTCAATTAATAACTTTAGGATGAGACAGGAGAAGGCAATGGCACCCCACTCCAGTACTCTCGCCTGGAAAATCCCATGGACAGAGGAGCCTGGAAGGCTGCAGTCCATGGGGTCCCTGAGGGTCAGACACGACTGAGCGACTTCACTTTCTCTCTTTACTTTCATGCATTGGAGAAGGAAATGGCAACCCACTCCAGTGTTCTTGCCTGGAGAATCCCAGGGACGGGGGAGCCTGGTGGGCTGCCGTCTATGGGGTCGCACAGAGTCGGACACGACTGAGGCGACTTAGCAGCAGCAGCAGGATGAGACACACAGGATATGAAGAACAACAGGACTGAACTAGAGTCTAGACTCGGGTGTGTCCCCACTGGACAGCTGCACTCACCTCCCGTGCTAGCAAAGTGACAGTGAGCGAAGTCGCTCAGTCGTGTCTGACTCTTTGCGACCCCGTGGACTGTAGCCCACCAGGCTCCTCTTTCCACGGGAGTCTCCAGGCAAGAATACTGGAGTGGGTTGCCATTTCCTTCTCCAGGGGATCTTCCCGACCCAGAGACTGAACCCAGGTCTCCCACATTGCAGGTAGACGCTTTAACCTCTGAGCCACCAGGGAAACCATGCTAGTAAGTTCATGCTTAAAATCTTGCACTCTAGGCTTGAGTATTATGCAAAACAAGAACTTCCAGATGTCCAAGCTGCATTTAGAAACTGAAGAGGAACCAGAGATCAAATTGCCAGCATTCACTGGATCATAGAGAAAGCAAGGGAATTTCAGAAAAACATTTACCTCTGTTTCAACAACTACACTAAAGCCTTGACTGTATAAATCATAACAAACCATGGAAAGTTCTTAAAGAGACAGGAATACCAGACCATCTTACATGTCTCCTGAGAAACCTGTATGTGGGTCAAGAAGCAATAGTTACAACCCTGTAGGGAACAACTGATTGGTTCAAGATTGAGAGAGCAGTACAATAGGGCTGTCTGCTGTTACCCTGATTGTTTAACCTATATGCTGAGTACTTCATGAGAAATGCTAGGCTGGATGAGTTACAAGCTGGAATCAGGATAGGCAGGAGAAACATCAACAACCTCAGATATGTGGATGATACCACTCTAATGGCAGGAAGTGAAGAGGAACTAAAGGGCCCTTTGAGGATAAAGGAGGAGAGTGAATGAGCTGGCTTAAAACTAAGTATTTAAAAAGCTAAGATCATGAATCCAGCGTGATTACTTCAGAGCAAATAGAAGGGGAAAGGGTGGAAGTAGTGACAGATTTCCTCTTTTGGAGCTCTAAATCACTGCAAATGGTGACTGCAGCCATGAAATCAGAAGGCAATTGCTCCCTGGCAGGAAAGATATGACAGACCTAGACAGTGTGCTAAAAATCAGAGACATTACTCTGCTGACAAAGATCCATATAATCAAGCCTATGGTCTTCCCAATGGTCACATACAGTTGTGAGAGCTGGAGTGTAAAGAAGGCAGAGCACAAAAGAACTGATGCCTTTAAATTGTGGTGCTGGATAAGGTTCCTGAAAATCCCTTGGATAGCAAGGAGATCAAACCAGTCAGTCATAATGGAAATCAACCCTGAATACTCATTGGAAGGACTTCAGCTGAAGCTGAAGCTCCAGTATTTTGGTCATCTGAAGTGAACAGCCAATTCATTGGGAAAGTCCCTGATGCTGTGAAAGACTGAGGGCAGAAGGAGAAGGGGTGACAGAGGATGAGATGGCTGGATGCCATAATGCAATGGACATGAATTTGGGCAAACTTCAGGAGACAGTGAGGGACAGGGAGGCCTGGCATGCTACAGTCCCTGGGATCACAAAGAGCTGGACATGACTGGGTGACTAAACAACAACAGTAGATTTTGTCAATTAATGGATTTAGGATGAGAAAAACAAGATATGAAGAGCAACAAGCCTGAACTAGGGTCTAAATTCAGGTGTAACATACTGGCAGGGTGGTGGGGAGGAGATGGCACATGAGAAAGTGGGCAGGGTGTGACCACAGGAGATACTATGAATCCCTTTAGGCCAACTCAATCTATTCTATATTCTTGTTAACCTGGTCTGATCTTTTAAAAATATATGGTTCACAGAAGTGTCTGAATGATCTTTTAAAAACCATAGCTGAAACAAGTAATTACCAAAGAGTCATTAGCATTGATGGTTTAGGGGAAGTCCGTATTTTCCTTGTTTCCAAGATCAACAACTGTGGGTAACATATTTGATGAGGCTTTCGCCTATGCAAACATCATTCATCTTGCCACCTTCATTTGCTTTATTCCTTTAACAGTTCTTTAGTCACAGGTATTTCTGCAGATCTAAACCTCACTCATCATTCTAGCCTATCATCTAAATTAAGAAGGATATCTCGTGATATTTTTCTTTATAGCTATGTGCTACCTAAGTATTATCAGTTTTCATAAGGCTGCCTGCACAATATGTTCCACACATAGTTATCTTCACGCCCTTGCAACCCAGTGGACTGTAGTACACCACGCTTCCCTGTCCCTCAGTTCAGTTGCTCAGTCGTGTCCGACTTTTTGTGACCCCATGAATCGCAGCACGCCAGGCCTCCCTGTTCATCATCATCTCACAGAGTTCACTCAAACTCGTCCATCGAGTCGGTGATGCCATACAGCCATCTCATCCCCTTTCGTCCCCTCTCCTCCTGCCCCCAATCCCTCCCAGCATCAGAGTGTTTTCCAGTGAGTCAACTCTTCACATGAGGTGGCCAAAGTATTGGAGTTTCAGCTTCAATATCAGTCCTTCCAGTGAACAACCAGGACTGATCTCCTTTAGAATGGACTGGTTGGATCTCCTTGCAGTCCAAGGGACTCTGAAGAGTCTTCTCCAACACCACAGTTCAAAAGCATCAATTCTTCAGTGTTCAGCTTTCTTCACAGTCCAACTCTCACATCCATACATGACCACTGGAAAAACCATAGCCTTGACTAGACCACCCATGAATCGCAGCACGCCAGGCCTCCCTGTTTATCATCATCTCACAGAGTTCACTCAAACTCGTCCATCGAGTCGGTGATGCCATACAGCCATCTCATCCCCTTTCGTCCCCTCTCCTCCTGCCCCCAATCCCTCCCAGCATCAGAGTCTTTTCCAATGAGTCAACTCTTCACATGAGGTGGCCAAAGTATTGGAGTTTCAGCTTCAATATCAGTCCTTCCAGTGAACAACCAGGACTGATCTCCTTTAGAATGGACTGGTTGGATCTCCTTGCAGTCCAAGGGACTCTGAAGAGTCTTCTCCAACACCACAGTTCAAAAGCATCAATTCTTCAGTGTTCAGCTTTCTTCACAGTCCAACTCTCACATCCATACATGACCACTGGAAAAACCATAGCCTTGACTAGACCAACCTTTGTTGACAGAGTAACGTCTCTGCTTTTGAATATGCTATCTAGGTTGGTCATAACTTTCCTTCCAAGGAGTAAGCATCTTTTAATTTCATGGCTGCAATCACCATCTGCAATGATTTTGGAGCCCCAAAAAATAAAGTCTGACACTGTTTCCACTGTTTCCTCAACTATTTGCCATGAAGTGATGGGACCGGATGCCATGATTTTCATTTTCTGAATGTTGAGCTTTAAGCCAACTTTTTCACTCTCCTCTTTCACTTTCATCAAGAGGCTTTTTAGTTCTTCTTCACTTTCTGCCATAAGGGAGGTGTCATCTGCATATCTGAGGTGATTGATATTTCTCCCTCACCATCCCCCAAAGTGTGCCCAAGTTCATATCCATTGCATCAATGATGCCATCCAGCCATCTCATCCTCTGATGCCCTCTTCTCCTTCTGCCCAGGGACAGCATCTCATCCTCTGATGCCCTCTTCTCCTTCTTCACAGCATCAGGGACTTTTCCAACATTAGTATCCCTTGGTTTCTGTTCACATTCAGATCTTGGCTTTTTCAGTGGATAAAATTTCAACATGATTTCAAAATCATCTGTACAACCTCTAGTCCAGTAGTTAAACTCTTGGGGGATTTATTCAAGAATTTCAACCAATGGGCTGAACTGAAAGCTTTTCTACAAACAAGTGACAAGCTATAGGAAATTGGACTCTGAACAAAATATCCTGGCAGTCATTTACACACCCATAATATAATAAAAAAAATTTTTGAACTCTACTACAAAGTTATCAAAATTATACTACAAAACCAAAGAAAACAGAAAATACAATATGTTTCTACTTTGGAAAACAGAAGCATACTTTTACAGTTTGAAGAATAGTGGTTTTTATACAAAACAGTTGACATCATTTTGAGCAATCTGTTGATCACAGAGCTTGTCTCAAGACTGTGTGAATAAGACATTTTCCTGGCAACTGAAGAATAAATTGAGGCTGAAATAGAGTCACTATCAATTCTAGTGCTAGAGCCTCAAGGTCAACTGAAAAACTAGTCTATTCTCTGTTTATTTCCTACAATCATTTAATTACTCCTTTTCTTTTGAATACAACAAATATTTTTTCTAAAGAATAGATAATCCCAATAGCAACCTTGATTTTCCTGGAAAAATATTCCCAGTTCAATCAAGATGAATGAGCCAAGTTATCTCTTCTTTGATTTTTTAGTTCTTTCCAGAAATCTGCCACTTTTGTTAAAACATTTCATAAATCCTTCAGAGCACAGCCAATTTGGACCTAAATTAGATTTCCAGTAATTAAGACTGAATTATGCTAGCAAAATTGGATTCTTTACTATATAATACATATGCCTAGTCTCTATTATTTTCCCACTTCTAGGAAATGCAAACCAAAGGTTTGAGTATTCACACACATAATGTAGCAAAATTAATCAAACAGGTATTTTTAAGTACTTAATATGTACCAAGCATTTTGCTAGGCACAGATACATCCTTCATCCTTTTCCTATCTCAGGTGCCAAGGCAAAGACTTGGCTTGAGGTCCCAACACAAGTGCTTCATTTCTTATCCAAGTTTTCTACAACTATTCCAGTCCAGCCTTTTTCTAAACAATATAGCATTCTATCTATATTTCTCAATTTAACCCAAGGTAGTGAACATCCAAGAGATATTAAATATCATTACAGAGCTTGGCACATGCTTAGCATACAGTAAAAGAATATTAGGTGCATGTTTCCCTCTTTAAAATAACATGCATACTTACATAAACACAAGGAAACCCTGCATGTAACATTTCTCCTGATACAAGTCTTACATTTTATGAGTTTTATAACCTTTCTATGAGTAGAAGGTAGACAAGAGGAGGCTCACCAAACCACCCACAAAAAACTGATAATTGATAGTCCAAACAGGTAATTCATATTTCATATAGCTCTTTGTCATCTTTTCTCATTACTCTATATCTCAAATGCAATCATTTAAAGCCACACTTAAGTGATCCCAGCCCCTATACATTCACTGAATGATTTGAAGTTGAAATGTAAGTTCAATCATAAGACTCCTTCATAATTGGTTCATACCTGCTCTAGAAAAGGAATTTTGAAACACCTTTAGAAGAGTGGCTATTAAGTGTTTTTAAATATGTTTCCAATGAAAAGCAATTTTAATGAATATCAACAGAGTATCAAGTTGAGTGACATATTCTTCCCAGCTGATCATTATCGGGTATGACACTGGGCAACAATAATGAATCCTTTGAATATTTAAATTTATTTTCAAAAAGGTAAATAATACCCACCAATTGGCATCTGTGCACATATACTTTACCTCCTGTCTTGATAACAGGAAACCATCTGTGCGCCTAGCTAAGCTCAACTCTCCATTTGTGCACTAGATCCCATCCCCTCACACCTACTCAAGAACATTGATTCGGCTCATCTCCCTTTGCTCTTATAGAAACAGACTGTCCCTTTTACAGATCAGCACCATCGACACACAAAGATGCTATGATTTCTCCCATTTTATTTAAAAAAACTTAACCTCTTTCCCCTGTACCTTCATTTCTTAATCACTTCATTTCTTTCTAATCCTTTACTGCAAAGCTCCTATAAAAGTTGTTTAAACTCCTGACTCCCATGTCTAGCCACCCATTCTCTCCAATCAGGCTTCCACTCTGTCCGAAACCACTATCAAGATCACAAATTACCCTCCACCTCAATAAACTCCATGGTCAGTTTTTATCTGTTTCCAGTAATGAGGACTAATTAGCCCAGGTCCCCTGAAATACCTTCCTTCAACTGACTTCTGACTTCAGTCAGAATCCCTCTGGTTTTCCTTTCCACTCCTCGGCCTCCTTTATGGCTTCCTGATCAACTCTCCAACTTATAATAACCTGATGCCAGGGCTTGGAGCACGGTCGATGTCTAATATAAATATCTTGAAGGAATCAATGAATCAATCAATCTCCCAACAAATGTATTGGAAACTTGCTAAAGTAGGTCGGGAGATGGATCTGAGGTCAATGATACTATTTTTTTTTCCCTCACAAATCTGCCTGCTATGGGAATAGTCTATCAAGGCAGAAAAGTCATAATGTTTAAATTTCTTTAGACCATTCCAGAAACATGAGCTTTGCAAAGCTACCTCCAAATACCATATAATTTTTAAATTATTATAATTAAATGAATAATTGCCATCTATCACTGATCAGGTATTAGTTTCCAGTCAAATTTACACTCCAATAGAGGTCTTGCTTGCAATATGAAAACTTTATAGTCCATTTATGTTCTCTTTATAATCAATATGCACAGTATATTTATGGATATTTGATAGGACTTAGTATACAATTTATTATTTTAGGGTATTATATAAAACTTGCCTGTTATAATTTTGCATTTAAAATGCATTATTGCTATGTCTCTGATTTATTTGATTCTCTGTCATTGGTTAGGAGCACAACCTCCAACAACATCATTCCTTTGGCAAAAATATTATCTGCTTTATACAATCATTTGCAGGAATGTGTTGAGATTAAAAGAAACAATTGAATGTATTTATATATTTTTTAACACAAGCCCTTCTTATGCACA
>SJYC01146416.1:0-14925 GCA_006408675.1 Madoqua kirkii | reverse complement strand
TCTATAAATAGTAAAATTGTATTTTACTATATTACATTATTTATTATATTTGCTATTTAATTATAATTAGTAAAATTAATATTTAATTTAATGATAAGATATAGCAATGACAAGAATAGATTTGTATTGGCATTACTAGAGAATTTTTTTTGTATTTTTAAAAATTTATTTATTTTTTAACTGAAGGATAGTTGCTTTTACAAAATTTTGTTGGTTTCTGCCAAACATCACCATGGAGAGGCTTTTTTTTTAACTAATAGAATTTACATACAATTTTGGCTTCAAAGTTGTTACATGTCTTAACAGCAAAGAATTAACCAGATCCCCTGGTGAGTCTAAATTTTTAGCTACAAAGATAATAATTGCTAGAAATTATACATGCAACTTGGTGTTGTCCTCCTCAAAATCATAACCTTGCAAGGCTGCACCATCGTCCAGTGATGATGCTATAGGCTCAGAACGTTTTTGGACCTCTACCTTCGAAAACATTCCCAAAGCCCACATCACACTCTTGACTGTCCTCAGAGGGCAACATGTTCATACACTGAGGGTGGCTTTTTTTTTTAAGAACTAAAAGTATTCAGTGGCAGTTTCAATAAATTCAAGTGGATAAAACCGAGTAACACTATCTTGAGTCTAAAACAGATTTAAATATAATACAAAATAAAAAGGCAGATGCACTTGTAAAGACTGTCAAATTTGCTCTGAAGGCAAGTCCAAAACAGGAAGAGATTTTAACATGAACTGAGAGATTACAGCAGAGTTGAAATGTGTGCAGCCTCCAGGAGTGAATACTTTGAAAGGTATCAATCACTTGGATTATACATTCAGAAACCTCTGTGTTTTAACATTTCCTTCCTGTGGGTATTTGCAAGTTTAGACACCTAAGAGCCAACTTCCCTCAACCTTCTCAGGGATACGTCTCCCAGCATTAAAAAGATTAGTCATTGACTAAAGCACCTGTTGGCTGTAATAAGAAAGAATTTTAGAAAGAAGTAAGTTTACCTCTTACAAAACAGATGTAAACCCAAATTTTATCCCCAAATTAACTAATGTATTTGTTTATTTTAGCTAGTATGAAATGCTTACTGTTCAAGACACTGTTCTAAACACACTGAACATATTGATTTCATCTTTACAGGAACCTTATAAAATATTAATAAATTCTATTATCAGCTTTATTTTTAAAATGGAGAAACTGAAATCAGAGAGATTAAGAAACCACCAAAACTCAAATAACTCAAGAGGTAGAAAGAGGACAGAAACAAAGGCAACTCAATCCAGAGACTACTCTCTGAAATACAAGGCTATACTGCCTAGAGTATTGTCTGTATTATCATGACAAGTTAGGAAAGTGTGTTTCAAAGGTGATAAAATTTGCTGGAATGAGGAGATTTAACAAAGAAATTTCAGTCATCATCAAGTTCTTCTAACTGCCCATTCTTCCAAATGCTAAAGATGTCTGTGATAATATCACTAAACCTGCTCACCTAGCTCCAGATCCCAGGTTCCAGACTTAATAGATGTAGTGAAAGTGTCTGCCTTGCTCTCTTATAAAGCTTTCCTATTTCATGACATATACAACCACGAGACCAACACAAGCATGATACTACGAGGGTAGAAAATGCAAGGTTCCTAAAACTATGTTAGGCACTGAGGCTGCACCTAGAAAAAGGGATGTAATCACCACCTTGCTGGAGTTAAGAAGTAGACAGAGAAGGCAATGGCACTCCACTCCAGTTCTCTTGCCTGGAAAATCCCATCAGGTTGCTAAGAGTCGGACACGCTGAGCAACTTCACTTTCACGCATTGGAGAAGGAAATGGCAACCCACTCCAGTGTTCTTGCCTGGAGAATCCCAGGGACGGCGGAGCCTGGTGGGCTGCTATCTATGGGGTCGCACAGAGTTGGACACAATTCAAGCAATGTAGCAGTCAAGAAACAAGCAAATAAATGTTGCCTGCAGAATCCCATGGACTGAGGAACCTGGTGGGGTCCATGGGGTCATAAAGACTCAGGCATGACTGAGCAAGTAAGCACACACACACCATGAAACCAGCATTCAGAGAGAAGATGTGGAAGCCATTATCAAGAGAAACAGAGGGGTGACTTGGGTTCTCTTACTTGGGGATTTTATCTGCTGGTGCACTCTTAATGTCTTCATGCACAGCTCAAGTTCCCAGATGCATCTGGGGACTCCTATCACAATACCAATGACACTGCTTAGATTGAGATGTGCTCTTTTAAAAGTCAGGCATCCACACATCATGATAAAGCTAGCACTAAAATCCCATCCATACTGTAGAGAAAATGGCAGGGAGGTGGAGCTCTGCTCCAACTATACCTAATCAAGAAGAAACAAAAAAAAAGCTAAGAAATGTAAAATGACATGGTACACCTCACAATGTGATCCTGTTCATGGGTAAGGAAATAGAAAATGTAAGCTGAAAAAGCAGAGAAATAAAGTTTATTTTCAAGCTAAATTGGGTATCCAGGATTATAAAGTCCAATTCCAACTGAGTCTCCCCTTTTTTAAGTACACACACCAAGAAGAAGGCAAACAATCGAATCTTGTCTTTACTTTTAATGAAAATACTTCCAAAATGTACAACTCGATTTCCAATATTTCATTAATGATAACTTGGGGTTATAAATGAAGCCAAATCTGCCAGAGGAGCTAGTGTTGACACACAGGCACAAATGGCTTAGCTTGTCACTCACAAGCAGTGTGCAAACTGTTCCCGAAGTTGCTAAGCTGTGGTGATCAGCAGGCCTCCCAAATGTCACCCTGATTCACACAGGCTGTTGAGCAGAAAGCTCAGGTGCCTGTGCATGTCCTCATGGGGCACATGCCTGAAATCACACTGCCCTGTGCCCCGGGCTGCAACTCTGGCCCAGGAGCTTTGTGCATGCATCTCTATCTTTGACCCAGCCATCAGAATGTCTGCTGCTGTTACAATCCCTTGCTACTTCTAAGCTTTTTAGTCAGCTGTGTTGCAGCTGTTTCTAATCTCCACTATTCTCTGCATTTCTTCAGCAATTATTCAAAAAGCATTACAAATTAAGTCCCCAAGCATGGTGTTAGGCACCAAATGAAAAAAACAAACATGTTACCTGATCACACAGAGTTTATTAATGCAAAATAGAGAGTGGGAGATTAAACAAACAAATAAATATGTCCTTACAACTTGCAGTAATACAATACTATCAAGGGGAGGAAAAGGAATCAGTTCACTGAGACTCAGGTTCCAGAAAGCTTTTCTGAGGAAGTAATAATGAAACCAAAGCCATGAAGGATAAGTAGGAGAGAGCCAGGAAAGAGTGGAGAGAAGACATTCAAGAAATAATGTGCTTCCCTGGCGGTCCAGTGGGCAAGACTCTGTTCTCCCAAAGCACTGGGGTGAGGGGTTCAATCCGTGGTCAGGGAACTAGATCCCAACATGCCACAACTAAAAGTTTGAATGCCATAACTAAATAAATAAAGATCCTGCATGCCACAACAAAGATCAAAGGTCCCACACACTGCAACTAAGATACAGCACAGCCAAATAAATATTTTTTTAAAAAGAAGGTGGTGCAACATGGCTAACGGCCTAAGAAACAAGGTGCAGCATGGTTAAAGGCGCCTAAGATCAATGAGAGCTGGCATATGTGAGGAATGGGAAGAAGGGAAGGTGAAGGGGGAAATTGAAATGATGGAGGCAGGGGAAGAAGTAGGAGCCAGATCATGGCATATAGGTCATGGCAACTATTTTCAGCACAAGGACTAGCCAGTATTGACATGACCCGCTTGATTGTACTTTGTCTGTTCCCTGGGGAAGCACCAAGAAGCAGGCAAGAGTGGGAGGCAGCAGGCCAGTTACAGAGGCACAGCAGAGCACAGGGAGACGCCTTTTTATTTTTTTCTCAGTGAGCTCCTTCTCCCCTCCAGTCATGTATACCCGGCTCTTATTTTTCATGGAAAACCTTGACTTATTAGAGACAATGGAATCCCTCTTTTCTTCTATGTGACAAATCATATAATAGTGTAAGAAAAGTTCTGATGCTTCTCAGCTGTATTCACTGTTCCTGGAAGCGGCTTCATTATTACAGCCTGAAGATGTTTTAAGACTGTGAAGTTTATCCCCAGATAATTAAGTATTTATATTCCCTTGTATCTAAAGGAGATAGTTCCTAAAATTTTACTGGATACTATATATATATATATATCAAAGTGAAAGTGTTAATCACTCCATTGTGACCAACTCTTTGAAACCCCGTGGACTGTGGCCCACCAGGACCCTCTGTCCATGGAATTCTCAGACAAAAGTACTGGAATGGATTGTCATTTCCTCCTTCAGATGGGATCTTCCTGACCCAGGGACTGAACCCAGATCTCTTGCACTGCAGGCAGCTTCTTTACTGCTGAGCTACCTGGGAAGCCCATATACCACCATACACAAGCATATATAAGTATGTATCATACACACACTTATTTAACTGAAAGAATGTACTATTTTGGAAGTATAAAAACATTTGCCAAAATTTCATTTCAATGCTGACTCACATTGCTTAACATTTTATCACAGGGGTTCTTAACCTGCAGTCTACACACCTCTAAGGAGAGACTACTAACCAGCTCCCTGGAGATATATGTAAATAATCAGATACATTTGTGCTTAGAGATTCTCCTACAGAGGTCTGTAACACTCATCAGCTTGTCAGAAGGGTTTAAGAGTGATTGAGGTCAACCTACCTGTGCCTGGCAAGCCTTCCCATCACCGGTGGGCACATGACCAGTGCCTGGTCAGAGTCCTCCCTGGCACTGACATGAAGATGGAGAGAAAGAAACCTTTTCCACTGGACTTGCTAAGCTTGGGCTGCAATGGCCTTGTCCCCTGCCAAGTGGAAAAAATAAATCTCTCCAAAACACAACAAATGTGTAAAGTAATAGAAACACGGGTTAAAAAAAAATTAGGCAGATAGATTTTTGCCATCATTGGGTCCGTGGTTCCACTCATTAAGGTCTAGTTCTTACATCTCTTCTTCCAATTCTGAGATCTACCCTAGGGTTCTTCCAAGCTATTTGAGATGATCAGTTTTTTCAGTTAAGCTAGTTTGAGTTGGACTTCTGTCTCTTGCAGCAGAATTAGTTCTGGCTTACAAATAACCCCTGAATGCTTAAGAATCATCTCTTTAATGTAGTGATCTGGTAGCAGAGTCCAACAGAGATTTATAGATATTAAAATTGAAACTGAACCAAAATACAAATTTATATTTGACCAGCTAACATTCAGAGACATTACTGTGACTTAAGAGACCTACATACATTTTACTGGATTTAATTCTAGTGGAAGAAATTAAAACCCAATTAGACACCTGCGGAAAGCTTATTAAATCATATTTACACATTAAATGTTTGCTTAATAAAACTAATAAACCATAAGATCACTTGAGGTTATAAAGCAGATGGCATATTTTAGATAACTTTAAAGGAATTAGGCAGCTACCATAAATTCTTTAATCCATTACATGTCATAAAAATAACTAAAAATTCCATGATTGAAAAGGATCTCTGAGTCTTTTCAATTTGATTCTAGTGGTAATAATGATATAAGGAGCAAAAACTGGTAAATCACAAAATATAGAAACACTGCCCAATCAATAGTGCATGTCTCTAGAACATCCTCCAAATCAATAAGATATAGAATAATGACAAGAAGCACCTAAGAGTAAATTTTAAAAAAAAAGTAAATTGTAACACAGCCCAGAACCATTTCCAAACTATATCCAAAGTGCATTTAACACAAGAATGTAATCAGTCTTAACTTCAGTTACACAGGTAATAAAATGTATCTTTTCTCCTTCATATTAGTCAAAACATTCCAGAAACCTCACAAAACTATAAATAGTTTTGAGACTTAGACAGCTAGCACTTTGCTGCAGACTCACACCTGCAGGCTTTTAGCAGTATCTGTATCATTCAAAGTTCATAATTATCAGTTACCTGAGATGTAAATTATAAATTTAACTTTCAGTCAAGTATCAATAAATAACAATGCAGTGAAACCTCATTGGGAATAGAGTGTTTTAGATACACAGATTTCACCAAACAGATAAGGAGACAAATAATAGAATGAGAGGCAATAATGCATGGGGTCCTTCCTGGTTGCACTTTACATATATGATGTCATCCCAGCCTCATAGCATCCCTGCATGGGGGTATCACCTCCACTTTAGAGAGAAGAGAGATAAGAAAACAGAAGTTCACAACACTAACTAACCTGCCCACATCACTTAAACATAAGATATGAATGTAAACCCATTCTAATGCCAAATCATATCACCAATTATATGCCTTCTTTTACCTACAAAGTTTTTCTTTACTTAGACCATTTTTAGTTGATAAATGGGCATAAAATGGGAGGGCTTCCCCTGTGGCTCAGCTGATAAAGAATCTGCTTGCAATGTGGCACACCTGGGTTTGATCCCTGGGTTGGGAAGATCCCCTGGAGAAGGGAAAGACTACCCACTACAGTATTCTGGTCTGGAGACTTCCACGGACTGTACAGTCCATGGGGTT
This sequence comes from Madoqua kirkii, assembly GCA_006408675.1. Taxonomy (NCBI): domain Eukaryota; kingdom Metazoa; phylum Chordata; class Mammalia; order Artiodactyla; family Bovidae; genus Madoqua; species Madoqua kirkii. Next base: position 8,364 of record SJYC01146416.1, on the reverse strand, counting down.
GTAAAGAGTAGGACATGATTGAGAGACTTTCACTTTCACAAAATGGGAATGAATTTTAGACGTGAATTTCCTTTTTAAATAGAAAACATTGAGTATATTTTCTTAATGTGTCAGGGATAACCGATATGGAGGATTTTCTTTTCGTTTTTCTTTTGAACCCCTCCAAGCCAAGCTTGTGATTATTCTACTTGCTGTCATTGTGTACTGTGTATTCCTAATAGTAGCTTTCCACATACATGCATGTACACACACATACACTCCTTCAAGTTTGCTCTTCCAATCTGCTACAGATGGGGAAACAAGATGACCATGCTGCTTGAGAACCATAGGTTTATTAAGAGTCATAAAATTCGACAAGAACCCAGAAAGTCAATTCCCTATCTTCACGGTTACATCTTTGAAACCTTCTCAGTTTATTTTCTCACTTCTAGTAAAAGTTATATCCTCAAGAACTGACATTTCAGAAAGCAGGATTAGAGATAGAAAATAACCTCTAAATATGTGAAATGTGACTGTAATTATATTCTTAGGCAATTTGGTCGAAGATTTCTAGCAAACAAGCTGACTTCTAAACATAAACCCTACCAATAATTGATTAAATAGATTGTGCTTGCATTTTCAATCCTTTACTCACTTATTAGCATCACTCTGAAATGGTATTCCTTATAGCCTATAAGCAGACTTTATTTACCTGGGCTCCAAAATCACTGCAGATGGTGACTGCTCCTTGGATGAAAAGCTATGACAAACCTAGACAGCATATTAAAAAAGGGACATCATTTTGCTAACAAAGGTCCATATAGTCAAAGCTATGGTTTCTCCAGTAGTAACGTATGGATGTGAGAGTTAGACCATAAAGATGACTGAGCACTTAAGAATTGATGCTTTTGAACTGTAGTGTTGAAGGAGACTCTTGAGAGTCCCTTGGACTGAAAGGAGATCAAACCAGTCAGTCCTAAAGGAAATCAATTGAATATTCATTGGAAGGACTGATGGCAAAGCTGAAGCTCCAAAACTATGGCCACCTGATGCAAATAACTGACTCACTGGAAAAGATCCTGATGCTGGGAAAGACTGAGGATAAGAAGGAGAAGGGGACAACAGACAATAAGATGGTTGGATGGCATCAATGACTCAATGGACATGAGTTTAAACAAATGCAGGAAGACAGTGAAGGACAGGGAAGTCTGGCATGGGGTCACAAAGAGTCAGACATGACTTAGCACCTGAACAACAACAACATAGCATATCCCTTATCCTATCCAGTCTTCTTAAAAGAACATCTGATCCTTCCTCTGACAATGGAGGTTGTCATTTTTGTACATGTCCCAAGAACTGTGCAGAGCATTCTGTGTGCAGGGACTCATTAATTTTCATAACCATTCAGGTCTTCCAGTAGTGGTTGCACACACTGTGCTCTTCAAATTTTAAGAGAGCTCTTTCAAATTTGTAGTCACTTAGACTACAATATGAACTATGCTTCTTGGGGAAAAGCAATGCCCAACTCAGGCAGTGGCCTAAAATTGGTACCACTTTGTTCTCCTTATCACAGAAATTGAGGAAACGAGGCTTGAAAAGTTATGTAAATAATAGAGGTACATCAGAAAGAGCAGTCTGAATCACAGATAAGTGACATCCTATAGTTTCCTATAGACTATTGTTTAATTGTTACACTTTAAGACATACCTGTTGAGGGTTGACTCCTTGTGCCACTCGAATTCACATGTTGAAATCCTAACTCCTAAAATGATATTAGTAGGATGTGAGGCGTTTAGGAAGTAATTAGGACATGAAGGTAGAGCCTTCATGAATGGGATCAATGCCCTCACAACAAGAAACATGATAGTTTGTGTGCTCTCTGCCATGTGAGGCGACAACTAGAAAACTGAAACGGAAGGAGGGGCCCTGACCAAGAACCAGACGTGCTGGCCATCTGACCTCAGGCTTCCAGGTTCCAAAACTGCGAGAAATAAAGATCTGTTGTTGAAGCTGCCCAAACTAAGACAATATCCTGTACAAAACTCACAGTGCAGAAATGGTCAGGTTAGTAGCAGATTATACAATAACAACCTTGACTCACAGTCTTGTTTTTTAAGAGCACTCCAGAATAAACGAAGATCCAGGACAATCCTGAAGATTCTGAGTGATCACTCAAACGTAAGAGCAGCTTGAGAATCCAGCACTCCACATTAGGTTCCTTAACCAATAATCCGTCTTCACCTGATATCCACAAGAGCCAACATATATTTGACTAATGCACTTGACCCACAGAATGCCAAGGCTGACACCCGATTATCAGGCCATCTCCTAAATAAGTATAAAGGTACACAGAACTGACACATCTCTGACCTATACTCATGCTTATCAAGAGTTCGAACTTAGATTGAAGGTATTTTGCTTTTACCTGGAGATACGCAATCATCATACAATACTTGCTTATCAAATTTTCTTAGACTGAGACTTAGTTCTTCCCTAAGCCCATACATAGCTCTTGTCCTGAAAGACGAAGTGCTTAAGAGTGTAAGGGGATTCCAGGGTGAATCTGCAGGGGAAGGACTGCAGGACCCTAGGCAGAGCTTCCATAAGAATAAACCATTGGAGGACACATGCCATCACCCCCCACATAGAAAATTCTACTTCAACACAGTGAGGATGGACCATTTCTTGAGTTTGAGAGTCCATTCATTCCTCTTTTTTAATTAAGTATTTATTGAGTACCTACTCTACGTCTAATACTAAGTTTAACATTACACAATGATATATTGAAATAAGTAAGGAATAGCTTCTATCCTCAAGAAACTCATGGTCAAGAGAAAGAGGAAAATATAAAAGTAAATTCTCGAAACACAGCAGTGCTAACAAAGTATGAACAAAGTGCTGGGAGAGTAATGAGCTCTGCATGTGGGTAGCCCAGGAAATGGGAAGTATTCACAGGAGAAAAAAAAAAAAAGGAATTTTATCAATGGGTTTTTAAGACAAGTAGGACTTTGCCTGGTTAAGAAGCTGAGATAGAGCTAGTGGGAGTAATCTTGTTCTTCCTGTATAATTAATTATAAGTGTGTAAGAGGAGATTTTTCTTTCTGCTCTCATTATATTAGTGTTTGTTTTCCTTTGACTATATTTTCTTTTAGGTTCGATCCCTGGGTTGGGAAGATCCCCTGGAGAAGGAAATGGTAACCCACTCCAGTATTCTTGCCTGGAGAATCCCATGGATGGAGAAGCCTGGTAGGCTACAGTCCATGGGGTCGCAAAGAGTCGGACACGACTGAGTGACTTCACTCACTCGCTCTTTGAGTTTAAAGTAGGTAATCAGGAGAGATTCACTAGTTTATTTTTTTGGATTAAAATGGAATGGGCTGGATCCAAAATATTTGAATTGTTCAATTTACAATGTTTTTCAAGATCCATTAAAAAATCAGTGTCTCGACTTTGCAACAGTTCATGTTGTGAAAACATGAGACATTTTTCTTCAAAAAGTATAACTTAAAGGTCACAATTAAATTAAACATCAACATTCATTAAGATCAAGTTAATACTCCCTGAAAATTAGATTACTCTCCCCAGTGTGTATTTAAATTGGCAGCTGGCAAGTAGTATAACAGGTTCCACGTTGCTACACCACAGCAACACAGAAGCCATTACACTGGCATAAAATTATTGCTGAGAGGCTGATCCATGAGATCTCTTCCAGGAAACTCCAAGAGCTGAACTACCTATTAAACAACAATGTCAGAACGCTTATAAATTACCAGAGCTTTACAGAACTCCAAAGCTATCTCCAAAATCTAAACAATTCCTCTTTTATAGGATAATAATATAGCCCGAACCCAATGGCCCCATCACCTTAAAGAAAGATAAACGTAATCAAATACATTCTGATAGAGAAAAACTAAACTAGTGATTCATGATACCTATACAAACTCATAGCTATCATGTTTAATCCTCACAGATTTCCTGAAAGAAGGGCCTGGAGCTATACTGAACATAAATGCTCCATCAGCTATCTGTCTTATCCACAGTCCAATCCAGTCCAGCCAATGAAGAGATAAACTACCCAATTCCTGAGTCACCCATATATATTCTGAATGGTACCAGCCTTGATTTCCCTTTCTATAGCACACCCTTATGCTCATGCAACTCCTGGCCCCATCAACAATAGATCTGTGAACTCAATTACATGACTTCCACTCATCTGATCTTGGAAAGGTTGAAGGAAAGCATCTGTCAGCACTGTCATCTCACACTTAGCCACAAACAGATGCATCAAATCAGAAGGAACAAGGACCAAAATGTGTGTTGTTCATTCAGAAATGCTGCTGCTGCTGCTAAGTCACTTCAGTTGTGTCCAACTCTGTGTGACCCCGTAGACGGCAGCCCACCAGGCTCAGAAATGCTACTTGCCCAGAAATGCTGTATGCACCTTGCTTACAGAAATACCTTCTTTTTGTAATATTTGCTCTATGTCTAGACACTTTCATTTCCAATGAAAGTGTCATCCTAAGGTCAAAGTCCCACACTAACCACACCAGAACCTAACAGCAAGGGTCTATCACCACCCAGTTCAATAGATGGGAGATACCCACTCCAGTATTCATAGGCTTCCCTGGTGGCTTAGATGGTAAAGAATCCACCTGCAATGCAGGAGACCTGGGTTCAATCCCTACGTTGGGAAGATCCTCTGGAGGGGGACATGGACACCCACTCCAGTGCTCTTACTGGAGAATCCTCATGGACAGAGGAGTCCAGCAAGCTACAGTCCATGGGACCACAAAGAGTCGGACACGAATGAGCAACTAAGCACATCTTCAAAGTAAGATAGTATTTAGGGTTGTACAGAAAGGCTATTTACAGACTATGTGCTTCCTTGTAAACACCTGGGAGTTGGCGGGGCAGAATGGTATGCACTGATGGGAAATGATACAAATAAGCAATCTAATTATTCCAGTGCTGCTCAGACTTGGAGACAAAAGCAAGAAAACTGATAGAGATGAAAACCCATCCTCTTCCGACCCTATTTGGCCTCTATACTGCAGTATATATGTAACATCAAGCCCTATTTTTAGACCTCTGCAATGCCACAAGCATAAATCATCCCTGTGCCACAAATCACCTTTAAGTTAGCAATGCCAACTTTAACATTTTGCACCTTAAAAATATAATATAACAAGGATATTATAAACAATATAACTGAAAGCAAGTGGTATTTAAAATGAATAGTGATAACTTTAACAGAATAACATTAGACTAAAAATAGATTGAGAGAATGTATTAAGTAGTAATTAAAAGAGTGACAAACGTGCCACTTAGCTAATTCTATCTTCACAATAGCTTTCACAGTTGAATGTGGAATGCTGGCTGTTCTAAAAAAAAAAAAATGCTAATGAAACAGTCTTGTTTGTTCTTTACACAATACTGATTAATCTTTAGTGATTTTAGCCAAGAGGGTTCTCTCTGAATTGAAAATCTGATTAAAGAGGGAAAGACAACTAAATGCACAAGTTGGTCAAAGTGTTTTTTATAATAGTCCATGACCACTATTACCTTACCTTACCTGCCTCCTAAGAAATCTGTATGCAGGTCAAGAAGCAATAATTAGACTGGACATGGAACAACAGATTGGTTCCAAATTGGGAAAGGAGCACATCAATGCTGTATATTGTCACCCTGCTTATCTAACTTATATGCAGAGTATATCATGAGAAACGCTGGGCTGGAAGAAACACAAGCTGGAATCAAGATTGCTGGGAGAAATATCAATAACCTCAGGTACGCAGATGACACCACTTATGGCAGATGAATTATGGCAGAAAGTGAAGAGAAACGAAAGAGTCTCTTGATGAAAGTGAAAGAGGCAAGTGAAAAAGCTGGCTTAAAACTCAACATTCAAAAACTAAGATCATGGCATCCAGTCCCATCACTTCATGGCAAATAGATGGTGAAAAAAATGGAAACAGTGGCAGACTTTATTTTGGGGGGCTCCAAAATCACTGCAGATGGTGACTGCTGCTATGATATTAAAAGAAGCCTGCTCCTTGGAAGAAAAACTATCACAAACCTAGACAACATGAGTTTGAAGAAGCTCTGGGAGTTGGTGATACACAGGGAAGCCTGGCATGCTGCAGTCCATGGGGTCGCAAAGAGTCACACAAGACTGAGCGACTGAACTGATGACCTTTGCTGGGGCTTCCCAGGTGGCACTAGTGATAAAGAACCTGCCTACTAAGGAGACATAAGAGACGCAGGTTTGATCCCTGGATATTAAAAGAAGCCTGCTCCTTCGAAGAAAAACTATCACAAACCTAGACAACATGAGTTTGAAGAAGCTCTGGGAGTTGGTGATACACAGGGAAGCCTGGCATGCTGCAGTCCATGGGGTCGCAAAGAGTCACACAAGACTGAGCGACTGAACTGATGACCTTTGCTGGGGCTTCCCAGGTGGCACTAGTGATAAAGAACCTGCCTACTAAGGAGACATAAGAGACGCAGGTTTGATCCCTGGGTTGGAAAGATCCCCTGGAAGAGGGCATGGCAACCCACTCCATTGTTCTTGCCTGGAGAATGCCATGGACAGAGAGGAGCCTGGAAGGCTACAGCCCATGGGGTTACAAAAAAGCGGACGCAACTGAAGAGACTTAGCACACACGTGACCACTGCTGTGGGAATGGAATTGAAAACAAAATCTTCTCCTGACTCTAAACACTCTCCCTAAAGCAGCACAGTAAAAGGAAACATTTATATTTTTGAAGAATTATTACAATAGAATATAATGAGCATCAAATGAGATCCACTGGGAAATTGCAAAGCTGGAAAGAAATCTCTTTCTTTTTATATAGTTAAGCGGACACAGATTATTGCACACATATTTTCAAGATAAACAATAGTTAGTTCTCAAGCAAGAGGACTTAACAGCACAATTTGTCACATGTAGTTCATCTTATATTTACCTAGTAAATGGGGGAAACCATCTGTGTTAGGTAATTAGCTTTATTTAGAGAAGAAGTAAACTTCTCATTCTTTATGACAAGAGGTAATTTTGCAAATTGATGAGAAGGTCCCACAAAAGTTAGGCTCCTACCATGCCAGAGACACAGGGATGCAGGGGCTCTTTCTTCTTCAGTGCTGACATTTCAAAGGGATGGTGCTCAGGCCCTTGAGAAAGATACTCCAGGGTCACAAAGCTGAGGAAAGGTCTCCAGTCTTCAGAGGATGTATATTCATTTCGAAGAGAGAGGAAAGTATGTGCAAGTAACAAGTTTTCCAAAGTAAAAAAAAAAAGAAAAGAAAGAAAAAGAGAGGGGGGAGTCTCTTCCCTTATTTTAAACAGTCATGATTAAGCTTCTTAATTTTTATTTGTCCTGATACCAACCAGGTTCAGTGTGATTGTTGTTTAGTCGCTAAGTCATGTGTGACTCTTTTGCGACCCCACTGACTATAGCTCCATCAGGCTCCTCTGTCCATGGGATTCTCCAGGCAAGAATACTGGAGTTGAGCTGCCATTTTCTTCTCCAGGGGATCTTGACTCAGGGACTGAACCTGAATTTTCTGCATTGGAAGGCAGATTCTTTACCACTGAGCCACCTCCAAACTCATTTATAGAAGATATGTGACTATTGCAAGTTCTCAGACAAGAAAAATGTACAACAAAAATGGTTTCTATACCACCAAATCAGCACAAATTAAAACATCATGCCAAACCACATGCATTATGAACTACAATGATTACTGATAATATATTTCACCAAGGGAAAGCAACTCCTTAATAAGCCTTTGTTTCCTTGTCCAATTCTGACAAGGATGATGGTTTCATTTTCAGTTTGTTCAGAAGTAAATTTATAATGAAAACCAAAGGGAAACATTTTTGCTCCCTATATGAGATTATCTATACAATCATTAGCCATTAAAAATGTATTAGACTGAGAACAAAAAGAAGTTTTGCATTCTTCTAAATAATGCATTTTACTCTACAAAAGAGAAGTATAGTTAGATAAGTTAAATGAGTCAACTTACCAAAATTCCCAATCAGTCCTATAGTTGGAATATACATCTGACTGATAATGCATCTCAGACAAATAGTTCAAACCATTTAATGAACTTTCTACCTATATACAGTCATTTTTCCACTAAGTGCTCTTATAAAGCATCATCTAATGTTAGCATTAAGAGGGATGTGTCATACCAATCAATAGCCAAACAAAACAAAACCACTAGAAATCAGAAGGGGATAATGCAGAGAGCAATGCTTTCTGATGAGACCTTTAGAGGACAACATCAAAAGGAATCATCCCGAGACTCTTGCCATTACTATATTCCATGCAATGTTGTGAAGTTACTAGCACAGCTCCTATTTATGAAAATAGGTGCAAT
>SJYC01146414.1:0-10304 GCA_006408675.1 Madoqua kirkii | reverse complement strand
CCATACTTCATGAAAAACCATATGGAAGCTACTACCTGTGTATCAGTGATTTCTAATGTGTTAAAAGATTAAATTGTTTAAAAAATGCAAGAAATCATAATGACTCAATACTTAAATTTATTTTGTAAAGCCAACCAAGAGCAATATTTTAGATCATGGGTCGGGTTGCTAAAAGGCTCCAACTGAAAAGATTTTTAATAATAATATAAATTATTACCATTGCCACACACATTAGATACCTGATCTAACATTTATAACAATACTGTGGAATTGTACACGTGTTCCCATTTTACAGAAGGGCAAAGTGCATTGCCCAGGGTCACAGATACTAACTGGTAGAGAAAGGCTTTGAATTAAAGCCTACTTGAATCCAAAGGCCAGGATTTTAACCACTACGTATATTAACAGGCATATTTAATATTGTAACAATGTTGTAATTATGCAAGTTGTTTTTCTTAGTATGCTTCATGACTCTAAGCATCCTCAAAGATACCCTAAGAATTTTATTTTTATTAATGATTTTTGTCAGAGTTCTTTTATGGGACATTTTAATGGAACATGAGCTGATCTAATTATGGATTATTGAAATGCAGTGTGATTTTGGTCATTTAGGCCAAAACTAATTTCTAAAACTAACACAGCACCGTCCATTTTTAAAATAGTTTCTCAATATAGTGACCTCCTTTAAGTAATTCCTTCCCCATAATTTGGCTATTTTCCATTTATATGTTAATCTCAAATCCTGAAGAGAAACTATTAAATTCAGCCTGATCAGAATATCACCAAAATGAAAACTAACAAAAGTTACCTTCCCATTTGTACCAAGGTTGTGTATGCTCCTCTCTCTAGGACCCCATTTTCCACGTTTATATATCAAGTCATCTTCATGCTATTGCAGAAGACCAGTATTTCACACTGTACTGATTTTTTTTTCAATTTATGACAGCATATTACAAGAGCTAGGGTAAGATTTTTACAGTTCATGATTCTCTAGCCTTGGATCAAGCCATGCTGCTGCTCAATCCTTTTCAGTCCTTGTTAGCAGAGATTGTTGTATCTAATCTGAAATATATAGAATGGACAGTGCCAGGTTCAAATTGCAAACCATAAATTCCGATGGGCAAGAAATATTATATATTGATGTTTATGTGATGGAAATGTCACTTCAATAAATTTAAAGATGCATCTTCTCATCTACACTCACTTGCTCTCCCCACAGTCATGGTTTCCCAAGGTTAGATCTGATTTCTACCCTGCAGAGGGAGCATAACTGTACCACAATCCAAAGAATATGGAATGAATTTCATGCTGTTTATCTGTAATGGTATCTACTCAGACATCCAGCTTCCAGTGGTCTTTGGCCACTGACCCAAGGAAATTACTGCCAGGTGTAAATTCAGTGCCAGGTTCAAATTGCAAACCATAAATTCCGATGGGCAAGAAATATTATATATTGATGTTTATGTGATGGAAATGTCACTTCAATAAATTTAAAGATGCATCTTCTCATCTACACTCACTTGCTCTCCCCACAGTCATGGTTTCCCAAGGTTAGATCTGATTTCTACCCTGCAGAGGGAGCATAACTGTACCACAATCCAAAGAATATGGAATGAATCTCATGCTGTTTATCTGCAATGGTATCTACTCAGACATCCAGCTTCCAGTGGTCTTTGGCCACTGATTCAAGGAAATTACTGCCAGGTGTAAATTCATACCCATCCACAATCGCCCCTTCATCTCCAGATGCCTCAACTTCAATAAAATTATTCAACTGTTTTTCTCTGCAACCATCTGTGGTCTAGACTACTAGATAACAGAAAATAGTATGGAAGGAGGAAGAAAGCTTTAGATAATCTAAAGAAAAGCCAACCACATTTTTAAATAAAATGAGATACTAGTTCTGTAACTTGTCTAAAAACATGAGAATAATTGATCAACTTTAATATTTGGAGAGCTTTCTAATGACATTTTCACAGAAACAGGATAAACAATCCCAAAATTTTAATAGAAACATAAAAGATCCAGACTATCCAAAGTGAATTTAAGAAAAAAAAAAAGTTGGAGCATCAAATGCCATGATTCAAACTCTATTACAAAGCTAAAGTAATTAAAACAGAATAGTTTTGACATAAAAGCAGGGAATGAAGTACCCAGAAATAAACCTACACTCATATGGTCAATTAATATATGACAAAGGAGTGAAGAATATACAATAGGGAAAGAACAGTCTTTTATTTGAGAAAACTGGACAGCCATATGCAAAAGAACAAAACTGAACCACTATTTTACATCTTTCACAAAATTAACTCAAAGTGAATCTAAGACTTGAAGCCGTAAAACTTCCAGAAAGAAATATAAGTAGTAAGCTCCTTGACAATAGGTCTTAGCAATGAATTTTTTTAATATGAACATCAAAAGCAAAAGCAACAAAAGCAAAAATACCCAAGTGGAACTACAAAAAACTAAAAAGTTTCTGCATGGCAAAGGAAACTATCAACAAAATGAAAAGGCAACCTAGTGAATGGGAGAAAATATTTGCAAATTATATATCTGATACGGGGCTAGTATCCAAAATGTATGAAGAAGTCACACAACATAATCACAAAACAAAAACAAAATCCAATTAAGAAACGGGCAGAAGATGATCCAAATAAACATTTTTCCAAAGAAGATGTACAGATGGCTGACAGGTTTAAGATATTCTATGTCATTTATTATCAGGGAAATGCAAATCAAAACTTCAATGAGATATCCTCTCACATTTGTCAGAGGGGCTACTGACAATAGGACAATAAATAACAAATCTTGTTAAGAATGTAGAGAAAAGGGAACACACATGCACTATTATTGGCAACACAAATTGGTGCAAGCACTATGGAAAAGAGTACTGAGGTCCCTCAAAAAATTAAAACTAGAACTACTATATGATTTAGCAATTTAATTTTCAGATATTTATCCAAAGAAAATAAAAACACTAATTTGAAAATATCTATATATTCTCATGATCATTATAGTATTCAGTTCAGTTGCTCAGTTGTGCCCGACTCTTTGCGACTCCACGGACTGAAGCACACCAGGCTTCCCTGTCTATCACCAACTCCAGGAGCTTGCTCAAATTCATGTCCATCAAGTTGGTGATGCCATCCAACCATCTTATCCTCTGTCATTCCCTTCTCCTTCCACCTTCAATCTTTCCCAGCATCAGGGTCTTTTCCAATGAGTCAGGTCTTCACATTAGGTGGCCAAAGTATTAGAGTTTCAGCTTCAGCATCAGTCCTTCCAGTGAATATTCAGGACTGATTTCCTTTAGGATGGACTGGTTGGATCTCCTTGTAGTCCAAGGGACCCTCAAGAGTCTCCTCCAACACCACAGTTCAAAAGTATCAATTTTTCAGGGCTCAGCTTTCTTTATAGTCCAACTCTTAAATCCATACATGACTACTGGAAAAACTATAGCTTTGACTAGATGGACCTTTGTTGGCAAAGTAATGTTTCTGCTTTTTAATAATGTTGTCTAGGTTGGTCATAGTTTTTCTGCCAAGGAGCAAGCATCTTTTAATCTCATGGCTGCAATCACCATCTGCAGTGATTTTGGAGCGCAAGAAAATAAAGTCTGTAACTGTTTCCATTTTTCCCCCTTCTATTTGCCATGAAGTGATGGGACCGGATGCCATGATCTTAGTTTTTGAATACTGAGTTTTAAGCCAACTTTTTCACTCCCCTCTTTCACTTTCATCAGGAGGCTCTTTAGTTCTTCTTTGCCTTCTGCCGTAAGGGTGGTGTCATGTTATAGTATTCTTGCAGCGTTATTTGCAATTGCCAAGAAATGGAAACAACCTGAGTGCCTATCAATGGATAACCAGATAAACAAACTATATGTAGCTTTCTTTCTCTCTCTCACAAACACACACATACACTATGGAATATTACTCAGCCATAAAAATGTATGAAATCTTACCATTTCTAACAACATAGATGTACCTCAAGGACATTATGCTAAATAGAATAAATCAGAAAAGATAAATACCAAATGCTGTATATTACATGTGGAATTGAATAAACAAATAAACCAAATTCACAGATACAAGAACAGATTGTTGGTTGCCAGAGGCAGCAGATAAAGTGCAAGAGAAATGGGTGAACCATTTTTGTTTTTCTTCAGAAAAACTGGAAAAAAGACACAAGCAGATGTTTTCATAGGGGCTTCCAAGAAACTGTTGCTCCCTAATTTAAAAGAAAGCAAAAAAGGAAGACATACAAGGAAAAGTTCCATCCCTACCTACCTGAATGGGGCACTGGTATAGGGCTACAAAGTCTGGAGTCATTTTTTGAAGACAGGGTGACAATCTCAAGGACACAAAGGTAACAAGATGAAGAAAGCAGAACAAAGGTGAGGAAAGAGCTAGGATTCTTCATGAACTCACAGAGATGCCACCTGATCTCTGCCTACTCTTGGTAAAGTGAAGCAATTAAATACTTTGCTGAACTGCTCAAGCCATTTTAATATAGCATTTGTAGCCAAAAGCAAGCTGACTTCACTGGCCAAAGACTGGACTAATTTACACTCAGGCTTCTCTGATGCTGAAAACTACTCTTGGGAATTTAGGGAGCTCAAAGAAGAGAGAACCTCAGTGCCCCTCCACTCTGGAGCCACCTTGCCTGCCTAGATGGCTTGTGCAAGTGAAAGTCACTCAGTAGTGTCCAACTCTTTGTAACCTCAAGGACTATACAGTCCATGGAATTCTCTAGGCCAGAATACTGGAGTGGGTAGCCTTTCCCTTTTCCAGGGGATCTTCCCAACCCAGGGATCAAACCCAGGTCTCCTGCACTGCAGGGGGATATTTTTTACCAGCTGAACCACCAGGGAAGCCCAAGAATACTGGAGTGGGTAGTTTATTTCTTCTCCAGCAGATCGTCCTGATCCCAGGAATCAAACCAGGGTCTCCTGAATTGCAGGCAGCTTCTTTACCAACTGAGCTATCAGGTAAGTGCGATCTGATGGAGATGTGTTAGGATGTTTCTATCTTGACTAAGCCACTTTTCTCCATTTCTGTGACACCATCCATTTCCTGCCTTAAAGTGGCCTGTATTGCCTAACAAGCACAGAAAGTTATTAGTTTGGGGAATGTGACACAGTATTACAAAAACAGTCTTTAAAAAAAATGAAAAATTTAGAGCGTGTGTTTGGCTCTCTGACTTCAAATATGTGCTGTGTTGAGAAAGTAAAAGTGTTAGTCACTCAGTCATGTCCAGCTCTTTGGGATCCCATGGACTAATGCCCATCGGCTCCTCTGGCCATGGGATTTTCCAGGCAAGAATACTGGCATGGGTTGCCATGCCCTTCTCCAGGTGATCCTCCCAACCCAGGGATCGAGTCTAGGTCTCCTGCACTGCAGGCTGATTCTTTACCACCTGAGCCACCAGGGAACCCAAATTTCCCTTTGGAGGACTGAGAAATACTTTGAGAGAGACAGTTGCTCTAGAAGATGGCCACCTAACTCCAAGGGGCAAAGGGCCCACATGACCACAATTAGGGAAGATGCACCTCAGACATGAAGCACAACCTTGTCAGTAAGGAAAACACAGAGGTTCCAATATGAATCCACAACTGACTGTCACAATGAAACATGCTACTAAGTATGGGTGTTGCCTTGCAGTTAAGCTGCTCTCATGTGCTCAACTCCATACAGCCTGCTCTGGCCTCTGGAGTGAGTAACAACAGGGATTTCTTTATTTATCAGTTGTCAGGGTTCCTGACCAGGTGGAACACAGTAATAATCTGCCTGCCTATGCAGGATTTCAGTTCAGTCACTCAGTCGTGTCCAGTTCTTTGCAACTCTATGAACCACAGCACACCAGGCCTCCCTGTCCATCACCAACTCCTGGAGTTTACCCAAACCCATGTCCATGGAGTGGATGATGCCATCTAACCATCTTATCCTCTGTTGTCCCTTTCTGCTGCTTTCAATCTTTCCCAGCATCAGGGTCTTTTCAAATGAATCAGCTCTTCACATCAGGTGACCAAAGTATTGGAGTTTCAGCTTCAACATCTGTCCTTCCAATGAATACCCAGGACTGATCTTCTTTAAGATGGACTGGTTGGATCTCCTTGCAGTCCAAGGGACTCTCAAGAGTTTTCTCCAACACCACAGTTCAAAAGCATCAATTCTTCGGTGCTTAGCTTTCTTCACAGCCCAACTCTCACATCCATACATGACCACTGGAAAAACCATAGCCTTGACTAGATGGACCTTTGTTGACAAAATAATGTCTCTGCTTTTGAATATGCTGTCGAGGTTGGTCATAACTTTCCTTCCAACGAGTAAGACCCGGGTTCAATCTCTGAGTAGGGAAGATATCCTGGAGAAGGAAATGGCAACCCACTCGAGTATTCTTGCCTGGAGAATCCCAGGAACAAAGGAGCCTAGTGGGCTACAGTCCATGGGGTCACAAAGAATAGGACACAACTGAGTGACTAACACTTTCACTTTCAATTCTTCTAAACAATAAAGGAAAGGAAGGGAGGAAGAAACCTCTAGTCTTTAGTAAATACTACAGGGATTTGGGAACAATAGCATTTGCACATCTACTGCCATAGGACTTTTCCTCTAATTTGAGCACCTTGTGAGACACAGATAATAAGCTTGGAACACACTGGAACACACTCACAAGAATCATAGTCACAGAAAAGGATGCATTATGGGCTGAGTTGTGTTCCCCCAAAATTCGTAAGTTGAAATCTCAAGCTCTAGCATCTCACAAAGCAAAATTCTTTGAAGCGGTGATTAAGTTAAAATGCAGCTGCTGCTGGGAGATGATGGGTGTGGAGGGGGTTAATCCAGTACAACTGGTATCCTAAGAAGAGCCAACAGACAACAGGGATGTGTATGCATGGAAGAAAAACCCTGAGAGGACAGAGCAAGAAGGTGGAAATCTGTGAACCAAGGAGAGAGGCTGCAAAAGAAATCAAACCTGCCAATGCAATGATCTTGGACTTCCAGCCTCCAGAACTGTGAAAAACTAAATTTCTATTGCTTAAATCACCCAGTCTGTGATTTTCTTATGGCAGTCCCAGCAAACTCATACCAGTGTGAATAAACATCTAGAATTCATTGCAAAATAGTATCTTCAGATTTTAAAAACTGCCAATTGTTTTTGTCAGCTGAAATTCCTATCCCTGTTACTGATTAGTTCTCTCATAATTGTGGATCTTATATATGCCATTTATATTTGTATTGTACTATAGTTACAGTAATTCACAACAGATTTAATTTTGCTATTCTGAGACGCTTTCAATTTTGTTTTCTAAGTTTAACAAACTGTATTTTAGGAAATACAATATTTTAGATGGGAAATTCCACATACTGACCAAGATCAATTCAGTCTAAGACTCCACATCTTTCTAACAGGTGTGTTTAGGCTGATTATTTAAATGTTTAGCACTTGAAATGTTTCAAGCACCTAATCTTTATGAAGTTTAAATACTTCTTCAGTAAAAGTTGGTCTCAGATACTGCCTTAATTTTTTAAAAAAAGATTAAATATAACTAAAATATGCACCAAGAAAATGGAGAATGACTTTTATGTTTTATTTTTTATGTGACAGACACAAATAATCTGGGAATAAGATCAAAATGTTTTTTCATGTAACATATAATATTATATATGCCATTTATATTTGTATTGTACTATAGTTACAGTAATTCACAACAGATTTAATTTTGCTATTCTGAGACGCTTTCAATTTTGTTTTCTAAGTTTAACAAACTGTATTTTAGGAAATACAATATTTTAGATGGGAAATTCCACATACTGACCAAGATCAATTCAGTCTAAGACTCCACATCTTTCTAACAGGTGTGTTTAGGCTGATTATTTAAATGTTTAGCACTTGAAATGTTTCAAGCACCTAATCTTTATGAAGTTTAAATACTTCTTCAGTAAAAGTTGGTCTCAGATACTGCCTTAATTTTTTAAAAAAAGATTAAATATAACTAAAATATGCACCAAGAAAATGGAGAATGACTTTTATGTTTTATTTTTTATGTGACAGACACAAATAATCTGGGAATAAGATCAAAATGTTTTTTCATGTAACATATAATCTGAAAAAGCATAGATACATAATATAAAAATAGTAATGTAATATAGTCTGTCACATCAACTCTGAAAATATAGTTAAATACTGATGTCCTCTATAGTTATATATTTTGGGAACTAGTTCATCTTTTCTCTTTGTACTTGAGGTGCACAAAGTTGGATTATAATCTTTGGCTTATACAGTACTCACATCATTGGTAATTATATGACCCACCTCCACTTATTTAGCCATTTTTGAATCACAAATTTGCCCATCCAAAAGAAGTTAAGAGGATCCTGAACCACATTCAGCCACATGGTCACCTCATATGATAACCTTTCCAATTCTGAGACCTGAGGCAACAACCATATTCAGCATTCCCTTGATGACCTTGTTTAACAGACTTATTACATCTGGCTGTATTTCAAGATATATTTTAGTTATTTTTAACTTTATAAAAATGGTACAATTTTTTTAGAATGATACTTTTACTTAGGATTACACAGATAAAATACCCTCATATTTGTAAACACTGTGTTTTATTTGACTGCTATCTCATGTTATGTGAATATATCCCAGTTTACTCATGCATGCTTCTGCCGATACACATTTGGGTTGTTTGCAGGTTATTCTTTAACTAGCACTAACAGGAACATCCTTGTACATGTTTTCTGTCGCCCATGACCATGTGGTTTACTGAGTATCTAGCAGTGGAATCCTAGGATATATGAAAGTGCAACACAATGTTCAGTGTTTTCTACAACGATTGCACCAATTTATACTCAGACCCATAATAAACATCTAGTGTATCTATATCCTGTCAACAGCTATTGCTTTCAGGCTTTTAATTTTTTGCCAAAAGTTTCCATGCTCTTGACACCAGTCCTTTGTAAGTTGTATATATCAGAAATATCTTCTCCTGGTCTGTGCTAGGACTTTTCATTTTCTTTAAGTGGTCTCTTGATAAATTTCTTATTTTAATATAGTAAAATGTTATGTCTTTTCTTTTATAGTTGATGTTTGATGCCTTATTTAAGGAATATTTTCCAACTTCTGGATCTAAAATGCATTCATGTATATAGTCTACTAAGTGTGAAAAAATTTGCTAACATTTAACTTCTCAATCCATCTAGAGCTAAGGATTTTTAATATACTGTAAGGATTGAATTTTTTCACTTTCATCAGGAGGCTCTTTAGTTCTCTTTGCCTTCTGCCGTAAGGGTGGTGTCATGTTATAGTATTCTTGCAGCGTTATTTGCAATTGCCAAGAAATGGAAACAACCTGAGTGCCTATCAATGGATAACCAGATAAACAAACTATATGTAGCTTTCTTTCTCTCTCTCACAAACACACACATACACTATGGAATATTACTCAGCCATAAAAATGTATGAAATCTTACCATTTCTAACAACATAGATGTACCTCAAGGACATTATGCTAAATAGAATAAATCAGAAAAGATAAATACCAAATGCTGTATATTACATGTGGAATTGAATAAACAAATAAACCAAATTCACAGATACAAGAACAGATTGTTGGTTGCCAGAGGCAGCAGATAAAGTGCAAGAGAAATGGGTGAACCATTTTTGTTTTTCTTCAGAAAAACTGGAAAAAAGACACAAGCAGATGTTTTCATAGGGGCTTCCAAGAAACTGTTGCTCCCTAATTTAAAAGAAAGCAAAAAAGGAAGACATACAAGGAAAAGTTCCATCCCTACCTACCTGAATGGGGCACTGGTATAGGGCTACAAAGTCTGGAGTCATTTTTTGAAGACAGGGTGACAATCTCAAGGACACAAAGGTAACAAGATGAAGAAAGCAGAACAAAGGTGAGGAAAGAGCTAGGATTCTTCATGAACTCACAGAGATGCCACCTGATCTCTGCCTACTCTTGGTAAAGTGAAGCAATTAAATACTTTGCTGAACTGCTCAAGCCATTTTAATATAGCATTTGTAGCCAAAAGCAAGCTGACTTCACTGGCCAAAGACTGGACTAATTTACACTCAGGCTTCTCTGATGCTGAAAACTACTCTTGGGAATTTAGGGAGCTCAAAGAAGAGAGAACCTCAGTGCCCCTCCACTCTGGAGCCACCTTGCCTGCCTAGATGGCTTGTGCAAGTGAAAGTCACTCAGTAGTGTCCAACTCTTTGTAACCTCAAGGACTATACAGTCCATGGAATTCTCTAGGCCAGAATACTGGAGTGGGTAGCCTTTC
>SJYC01146410.1:0-68736 GCA_006408675.1 Madoqua kirkii | reverse complement strand
CTCACCCGCCTCCACCCTCCTGCACACCCTCCATAGACAGGTGTGAGACGGTTCCTCACAATTTCCTCCTGGATTAGCTGAAAAAACAAAAGAAGACGAATACAATTTCTTTAAATGAGAATGGTAGAAATTGTCCACTCAAAGTGAAATTTGTACAAACTAAACTGCCTGTGGTAAGTTTTGCTTTGGAGTCTAAGTTGAGAGTAAATCTTGCAAACTGACCGAGGAAAAAGGATGTTGTGAGGCTGGGAAGTGGGCGAGCCTCTCACCCTTGGGCGTCTCTCCTGGTCCCCAAAGGCCCCACACGAGAAGTCCTAATCACAAAACCGATATAAATAAATAACAATGAATAAATCATAATATTTTGGTAAAATTGAACTGGAAAAGAAATTCTATGAATAGAATTTCAGTGAAATGAAAAAAAAAAGACAATTGGAAGCTGTTTGATTTCAAGTTGAGATGACTGACAAGGCCATGAAATTAAAAGATGCTTACTCCTTGGAAGGAAAGTTATGACCAACCTAGATAGCATACTCAAAAGCAGAGACATTACTTTACCAACTAAGGTCCGTCTAGTCAAGGCTATGGTTTTTCCTGTGGTCGTGTACGGATGTGAGAGTTGGACTGTGAAGAAAGCTGAGCACCGAAGAACTGATGCTTTTGAACTGTGGTGTTTGAGAAGACTCTTGAGAGTCCCTTGGACTGCAAGGAGATCCAACCAGTCCATTCTGAAGGAGATCAGCCCTGGGATTTCTTTGGAAGGAATGATGCTAAAGCTGAAACTCCAGTACTTTGGCCACCTCATGCGAAGAGCTGACCCATTGGAAAAGACCCTGATGCTGGGAGGGATTGGGGGCAGGAGGAGAAGGGGACGACCGAGGATGAGATGGCTGGATGGCATCACAGACTCAATGGATGTGAGTCTGAGTGAACTCTGGGAGATGGTGATGGACAGGGAGGCCTGGCGTGCTGTGATTCATGGGGTTGCAAAGAGTCAGACACGACTGAGTGACTGAACTGAACTGATCTGAATTGAATAGAGTTTGCCCTAGAAAAGTGCTTTTTTGTTGAACATTAATCCAGGAGGGCAATATTATAGTAACAATTTTTATATTTAGATGTCACTGAGGTGCACGCAGCTTCACTTTCTGCTCACACACGTTGCCTACACACGGTGGACACACACAGGCCCTGTCCCAGGAGGGCCCAGCTCTCTCTCACTGGTGTGTCCCTCAATCAAGGGATGAGCCAGGCCTCTGGGTCTAGGCTGCCTTCCCCGCTCTGACCTCTGTCCTTTGGGGGTTGGATGAGTTCCGAGTTCTTGTCACTGTTCCTACCTTCTTCCTGTGGAAGCCTGGTGAGCCATTTATCCTGGGCATTTGTCCCTTCCATCAAGAATTACCATTTTCTTGGCATAAAATACAACCACATCATTGTTATCAGTATATAATATTGTAAAAATGTAATTAGTTGGTATAAGGTATGAAAATGAAACCTGTGAGCACTGGATTCCCGGCAAAGGCCCCTGCTTGGTGGCCCAGCCCCCCGCTGGCTCCCCAGCCCGGTCCCCAGTGCCCCTCCCTGGGGCCTGTGGGCTATTCACTCCCAGTCTGCTCTGGGGGTCCCCCTCAGTGGGGCTCTCCTGTCTCGGGCAACTCCGGCCAGCACCTTGCTACCCCAGGGAAGGACCCTGGCCCGCCCCTCGCTGGCGGCTTGGCCTCTTCCGGCCCAGACAGGGTGGCCTGGACCCCGAGGTCAGACTCCAGGTCAGCCATGGCGGCCGGTGGGCTTCACACCCTCAGACTCCCACCTGCCCCGTGCCCTCCGTCGGGGCTGGGGGTGACCTCGCATCCTGCAGCTGGCCCAGCGCCCAGCGCAGGAGCTGGGGAGACTCCACCTGAGGGAGGGGTCAACATCCCTCCCGTCTGTGCAGCCCCAAGGTAGTGATGCAGCTCAGCTTGGGCGCGGGGGCTCTGCAGACCGACGCTTCACTCCCAGGGCTCTGCCACCACCCGACCTGGGCCCATGGCGCCGCGCCACTGTCCGCCCGCCCTGTGGGCATCCCAGCAAGTGTGCCTCTCCCAGATGGGCGCATCCAGACGGCAGGACGAGGGTCTGTCTGGGCCCTGGGCTGGCGCTGGAGTCACCGGAGAGGGACCCTGTGGAGCCCCGGTCTGGTCTGGGACCGGCTGGCCAGGAACGACTGGCTCCCGCTGTGCGCCCTTTGCTCCCGGGGTCGGGGTGGCTGGGGAGGCACGGCCCCTCCCACTCACAGCCCCTCTGGACCTGTCTTATCTCTCAGGCCCTCCGGCTTCAGTCTGTTTGTCCTGACAAGGGTGCGTTTATCTCCTGCTCTTCTTGCGTCAGGAAAGCTGGGGCGCTGCGGGGACACCTCCCTGCCATCTGGCCTCTGGGGTGCGGCGCCCCGCACGGAGCGGAGGATGCTCTTTCTCCAGAGCCCCCGGCGGGTCTGAGGAGCCTCGGGGCCGCTGCCCTGCTAAGTGCGCAGGTGTCCGACGCAGGGCGGGAGCCTTCTCCTCGGGCTTCCGCAGCAGCAGGATGAAGCCCCTGCTCGCCCCATGGCACGGCCAGTCCCGGGGGTCAGGGCCCTCCAGCATAGCTGGGACTCGCCCACGGGCCTGATTTATATGGTACTTGCTGACTGGGCGTTGGACTGCAAAGTTGTGTGTGTGTTTTTCCCCAAAAAAGAATGTTCTGGAAAGAGCTTCTGCACTTTTCCCCCGGGGTGAGCCCCTGAATGTGTGCAGTGAGGCTGGGGAGACTAGGCGAATCCCCAGGGCAGACCGAGGGGACACCCCCCATCCCTGCCGATCTGGGGCCTGCATGGACCCCCAACCCACGCCTGCTTGGGGGCCCTGTCTCCAAACCTGGCTCTGCCCCATATCGGGGCCTGCAGCCCCGCCTGTCAGCTGCCCAGGCCATGAGAAGGGTGCACTCCCAGACCAGTGAGGCGGGGGCCGCCACCCACGGCCAGGAGCGCGGAGGGCAGAAACCAGCAGGTGTCATGGGAAGCCTGATTAGACTGCGTGGAGCTGGAGATGCAAACACTGAAAGAGCCAGCGCACTGAAGTGCCCTCTGCCCTGAGGCATGATGTCACCTCCAGCACCTGTTTCTGGACGGAGCTCCGTGGACACGGGTGTGTCTGCGCTGGCACTGCGGGGGGAGACACAGGTGTGCTCACGGGGGCTGGGGTGGGGACGAGCACAGAGCCCGGCCCGGAGGTGTGCAGGGCTGGGTCCTGGCTGCAGGGACTTGCCAAGCCCAGCTGGCCTGGCCGGGGACCCAGGGCCAAACAAGGCAGCTCTGGGCCTCCCGGAACTTATCTTGAGTCAATAGGAGGCCGGGTGGTTCTGGAGGCTGTTGACGAGTCTGGAGACAAGGGCGGCATTCAGGCCACAGCCTGTTTCCAATGAGCTCAGCTGCTCCACAGCTGGGGCCAGGGACAGGCTCGCCCCCGACTGCCAGGCCTGTGTCTCCCACTGGTCAAGGCTGGCCGGGCCAGGGAGCCAGGTGCCAGGGGCGCCCTTAGCAAGAAGCACCAGAGCCAGTGCTGGGTGGGGGCAGGCCGGGGAGCTGCCCGCCATGGCTGCGGTGCCCCAGGTTCCCTTGTCAACCAGAGGCTTCTAGAATGAAACTCGTGCTGATCAGGGAGGGTGAGTGCGAGCGATGGGGAGCCAGACGGCAGCCCTCGGTGTCCCTGGAGCCTGATGGCCAGTGCGCTGCGGCCTCGCTCCCGCGGGGGTCCATAGGAGGACACAGAGGGGTCCTGACGGTTTCCACCATCTCGTCCTGCCGCTGCGGGCTGCTCGGGAGCGCTGAGACACGCAAGGCCGGCTGTCCTCTGGCCTGGCCGCTGGGCCAGCACCGTGCAGACTTCGACGTGCCTGGGGTCTATGCTGTAAATGCAGTTTCTGCTTAGGGAGGCGGGTGGAGCGGGGATCCGTTCTCCCCATGAGCTTCTGGATGCAGAGGAGCCAGGCTGATGAAGACCACAGTGAGGATCACTTCCGGAGACATGGGCTCTATGTTAGGGGTGTTTGCTCACCTCTGAGGAGGCCAGGATGCTGGGAGACACCACTGCGAGGGGCTGAGGCAGGAGGAACGGCCGGGAAGGGGCTGGGCAGGCAGCAGGCAGCAGCCCCGAGGCTGGAGGGTGTGGTGCCCTGGGCTGCCCACGGCGGCAGGTTTCCTAGACCTCAGGGCCCTGTGCTCTTCGCTGTGGCCCATGAGGCATCTTTGCGTGAGTGAGGCAGCACCCCCAGTACCGTCACTGGAGACCCCTGCCTGGAATGGGCAGTGCCCACCCAGCACTCAGAGTGTGACTGCCTCAGTCCGCCTCTGACGGGACGATGCCGGCGGGGCTGTTACCAACAGCACGCGTGTTTCTCAGTCTGGAAGCTGGACCTCCGGCAAGGCGCCAGCAGCGTCCACCTTGCTGAGTCCTGCATACTGGGTCGTGGGGGGCATCTCCTTGCTGTGTGCTCACGTGGAGGAAGGCCCGAGGGGCTCTCTGGGGCCTCCTCGTATGAGGGCACTAATCTCATCCTGAGAGCCCCACACTCATGACCTCATCGCAGCAGAGCAACACCATCACACTGGACGTTTGGAGTTAACCCGTGAATGGCAAGGACACAGACATTCAGTCTACAGCCGCGACCCTCAGAAACGGGGTCTTTGCACATGGATGAGGCTGTGGACCTCAGGGTGAAGCCCTCCTGGGTGTGGAGTTGGCCCTGCATCACATGTCAGGTGTCTTTCTCATAAGAGGGACTTGGGCAGGAGCAACATGATGAAGGAGCAGAGATGCCTACGATGTGCATGCCGGGGAGCGAGGGGGACCTGAGATGCCACAGTCGCCAGGACAGGAGACAGGCCTGGAAGATAGAGACAGCTGCTCGGGAGCGCTGAGACACGCAAGGCCGGCTGTCCTCTGGCCTGGCCGCTGGGCCAGCACCGTGCAGACTTCGACGTGCCTGGGGTCTATGCTGTAAATGCAGTTTCTGCTTAGGGAGGCGGGTGGAGCGGGGATCCGTTCTCCCCATGAGCTTCTGGATGCAGAGGAGCCAGGCTGATGAAGACCACAGTGAGGATCACTTCCGGAGACATGGGCTCTATGTTAGGGGTGTTTGCTCACCTCTGAGGAGGCCAGGATGCTGGGAGACACCACTGCGAGGGGCTGAGGCAGGAGGAACGGCCGGGAAGGGGCTGGGCAGGCAGCAGGCAGCAGCCCCGAGGCTGGAGGGTGTGGTGCCCTGGGCTGCCCACGGCGGCAGGTTTCCTAGACCTCAGGGCCCTGTGCTCTTCGCTGTGGCCCATGAGGCATCTTTGCGTGAGTGAGGCAGCACCCCCAGTACCGTCACTGGAGACCCCTGCCTGGAATGGGCAGTGCCCACCCAGCACTCAGAGTGTGACTGCCTCAGTCCGCCTCTGACGGGACGATGCCGGCGGGGCTGTTACCAACAGCACGCGTGTTTCTCAGTCTGGAAGCTGGACCTCCGGCAAGGCGCCAGCAGCGTCCACCTTGCTGAGTCCTGCATACTGGGTCGTGGGGGGCATCTCCTTGCTGTGTGCTCACGTGGAGGAAGGCCCGAGGGGCTCTCTGGGGCCTCCTCGTATGAGGGCACTAATCTCATCCTGAGAGCCCCACACTCATGACCTCATCGCAGCAGAGCAACACCATCACACTGGACGTTTGGAGTTAACCCGTGAATGGCAAGGACACAGACATTCAGTCTACAGCCGCGACCCTCAGAAACGGGGTCTTTGCACATGGATGAGGCTGTGGACCTCAGGGTGAAGCCCTCCTGGGTGTGGAGTTGGCCCTGCATCACATGTCAGGTGTCTTTCTCATAAGAGGGACTTGGGCAGGAGCAACATGATGAAGGAGCAGAGATGCCTACGATGTGCATGCCGGGGAGCGAGGGGGACCTGAGATGCCACAGTCGCCAGGACAGGAGACAGGCCTGGAAGAGAGGCTGCCTCCGGCCTCATGGGACTGGCCCTGCCCCACGTGGCCTCCGGCTTCTGAACCAACATCTGCGGCTTAGGGCACCCAGTGTGCCGCCCGGGAGCCTGGGTCCTGAGAGAAGCCCTACCCAAACCCTAACCCAGAGAACCCCTAACCCTAACACTAACCCTAACCCAGGAGCCTGGGCCCCCAGAGAATCCCTAACCTTAACCCTAACCCAGAGAACCCCTAAACCTAACCCTAACCCTAACCCAGGAGCCTGAGCTCCCAGAGAACTCCTAACTCCAAGCCAGGAGCCTGGGCCCCCAGAGAACCCCTAACCCTAACCCTAACCCCAGGGGCCTGGGCCCCCAGAGAACCTCTAACCTTAACCCTAACACTAACCCTAACCCTAACACTAACCCTAGCCCCCAGAGAACCTCTAACCCTAGCCCTAACCCAGAGAACCCCTAACCCTAACCTGGGAGCCAGGGGCCCCCAGAGAACCCCTAACCCGGAGTCTGTCAAGGCACACCCTGTCCTCAAGCCTGGAGCTTGCTGCTTTATCACCTTCATTTAGCTCCCTTGCCAGGTACAGGGGTGTAGACAGGAAGAGGGTGCAGACAAGTATGGGGTGCAGACAGATATGAGGAACAGATAGGCATGGGGTACAGGCAGGTATGTGGGTGCAGGCAGGTATGTGGGTGCAGGCAGGTATGTGGGTGTAGGCAGGTATAGGGGTGCAGGCAGGCATAGGGTGCAGGCATGTATGGGGTGCAGGCAGGTATGGGGTGCAGGCAGGTGTGTGGGTGCAGGCAGGTATGGGGTGCAGGCAGGTATGGGGTGCAGGCAGGTGTGTGGGTGCAGGCAGGTATGTGGGTGTAGGCAGGTATAGGGGTGCAGGCAGGTATGGGGTGCAGGCAGGTATAGGGGTGCAGGCAGGCATAGGGTGCAGGCATGTATGGGGTGCAGGCAGGTATGGGGTGCAGGCAGGTGTGTGGGTGCAGGCAGGTATGGGGTGCAGGCAGGTATGGGGTGCAGGCAGGTGTGTGGGTGCAGGCAGGTATGTGGGTGTAGGCAGGTATAGGGGTGCAGGCAGGTATGGGGTGCAGGCAGGTATAGGGGTGCAGGCAGGCATAGGGTGCAGGCATGTATGGGGTGCAGGCAGGTATGGGGTGCAGGCAGGTGTGTGGGTGCAGGCAGGTATGGGGTGCAGGCAGGTATGGGGTGCAGGCAGGTGTGTGGGTGCAGGCAGGTATGTGGGTGTAGGCAGGTATAGGGGTGCAGGCAGGTATGGGGTGCAGGCAGGTATAGGGGTGCAGGCAGGCATAGGGTGCAGGCATGTATGGGGTGCAGGCAGGTATGGGGTGCAGGCAGGTGTGTGGGTGCAGGCAGGTATGGGGTGCAGGCAGGTATGGGGTGCAGGCAGGTGTGTGGGTGCAGGCAGGTATGTGGGTGTAGGCAGGTATAGGGGTGCAGGCAGGTATGGGGTGCAGGCAGGTATAGGGGTGCAGGCAGGCATAGGGTGCAGGCAGGTATGGGGTGCAGGCAGGTATGGGGTGCAGGCAGGTGTGTGGGTGCAGGCAGGTATAGGGTGCAGACAGTTATCGGGAGCTGGGAAGAAGGTGCCCTTTGTCCACGGTGGAGTTTGTTGCTCTAACAAACGTTGCTGAGGTCCTACCACACAGCCCCATGTCTCACCTTCAAGGTCGCCTACAACCTCATGCACCAGCCCCCACTGACACCTGTGTTCCGAGGTCTCTTCATCCTCGAGCTTGTCTCTCGGAACACCCATAGGTGCTGGTGACCCTGTGGGGCAGCCTCCAGCTGGTGCCATGCCAGGCGGGGTCCAGGATGACCGTCTCAAGGTTCTGTCCCCTTCTGAATGCAGATGGACTGAGGGCTGGACAGTGGCTCTTGGGATCACCCACGCCCTCTGCCTCCCTTGTGCTCCCCAAGATGCTTCCGAAGCCCCTGGGAGCGTGGACTGAAGTGAGCCCAGGGTGAGACCTGTGCGGTGGGCGGTGCCCCTGTGCTGGGGAAGGGCTTCCTGCACCCCCTGGGGCTCTGAACCTCAGTTTCCTTGTCCATGATGGGAACCAGAGATCTCCGGGAACCAGCCACCCCACTGGTCGCCTCTGGAGGGCAGGGGCCATCTCCTGTTGGGGACGTGCCCCCTGGACATCTCGAGGGGAGCAGGCTCTGGGGGCGCAGGCTCCGGGTCTCCTGGCCTCGCCGGTCGGCCTAGCATCCGGCTGGGCTCGGGGGCTTCTCTGGCGATGCTCAGAGGATGCATCCCCACGTGGCCCGCCCAGACTGGACCAGCCCCCAGCCGTCTGGCTGTCCCGGGCGCCCGGGAGCGCTGGCCTGTCAGCCCAGCACCAGCCTCAACCTATCACTGAGTCTGCACTAATTCTCACGCCATTAACACACGCTGCCTAAAGTAACAGCGCCTAGAAAACGAACCGTCTATGGCACTATTTTTATCGTATTTTGAGGGAAAAAAAGGGAGTCACGTTGTCAGCCTTTCCAGCTGTTTTCCATTTCTTCCCCTTACTTGCTGTTTGGAGCTAAACTTGGAGACGGGATTCTGGGAGAGCATCAAAGGCACACCAGCCCCGGTTTCCGCGTCAGGGATGCCGTGTCCCCTCCTACAAACCCTCACTGGTGGGCAAGTGTCAGCCCTCGGGGCGCCTGTGTCCGGTCCCGCTGCGTGCCAAGCTCCTGACACAGGCAGCGTCCATCCACAGGACCTCTTCATCAGCGCCCTGCGTGGAGCTCCGTCCTGGGGGCTGCTGAGCGGTGAGGCCGGGACCCCAGCAGGGCTAACATTACCCTCGGCCGGTGAGGATAGGGAGCCCAGAGCTGACCACAAACACAGACAGCCCTGCAACCACACCCCCACAACCCGCCCCGCCCCTGGGGCCCGCACGGCCACCAGCTGGTCCCGGGCTGGAGCTGTGGTCTCCAAATGCCCCTACCCGTTCTCAGCCCTCCCGTGAGTGCAGGTGTGGAGCGGAGTCACGGGCCGCCTTCCCCAGCCTGTGGGTGTTTCGGGCCGCCCCAGCCCAGCTCCCTGGGGGCGGCAGGGGGCCAGCCTCCGGCTCTCTGTGGTGGCTGCTCTGAGCGGTGTGCACGTTCCGTCGGAGGCCCCATGTGTGTGCGTCCTGCGTGCAGATGCCCTGGCGTCTGTCAGCTCCTGCAGGCAGGTGGCCTCCCACATTCACACGCGTGTCTGCAGGCATGTATGACGGTCGTGGCGCCGGCCCAGAGCACTCCTGGAGACCTGCACGTGGCCCGCTGCCAAGCTGCCTCCACTGTCAGGACAGCCGAGCACCTCCAGCTCCACGCCCAGGAGCGTGCTGTCTCCTGCTCAGAAACCCCGGCCAGACTTCTAAACCGCTAGGCAGATCTCGAGGCCCTTTTTTTAGCTGCCGAATGAAAAAAATAAGCAAACACAAATCTGCTGACCCCAAGCCTCCTACTCTTCTGGAGAATTTAATTTCTGAGCTTTGATCTGATACCAGGACCCAGAGGACTTGTTATTTCTAAATAATGAGCTGAATGTTTGTGCTCGAGCCTGAACTTTTCTGGTTTGGGGAAAAATATGACTTTCCATAGAAGCTCTTTGATGCGGCCAGTGGTGCTGTCCACACAGGAATGAAAAGGCCTTTCAGAGGCCCGGCAGCGGTGAGGGGGCCGCCAGGCCGAGGCCGCGGGCCGCCCTCAGGACAATGCCCCACCGGGACGCCGCGTGGGAGGCGTGGGCGGCAGGAGCCCCGGCCTCTGCTCCCTCCCCAGCGCCTTGCTCCCTCCAGCTCCACTCCCAAGAGTTGGGACCTGCTGGGGGAGAACCCCCTGAGGCAAGCACTGCTCTGTCAGCCGGCGCTGTGGGAGCAAAGCCTCCCGTCAGGTCGGACCCAGGCTGGAGGGGACCCCAGCTCTCGAGGAGGGGCTGCAGCCGGGGTGGCTGCCAGGGTGCGCCCCTGCAGGGGCCACACTGCAGGCAGAGGCCGGGCCGCGGGCACCCGCGGGGTCACCACTGGCTTGTCCATCGCTGCAGACGCATGGCCCAGCCTCCGGGGCGGCAGGCTGCCCCTCGGGGCTCCACAGGGGTCCAGGCTTGGGGTCCGGCTCGGGGCCCATGCAGAGCCCAGCGTCCTCCCTAGGAGGCAGGCTGCTTCTTCCTGCCACTGGAGCCACCAGCACCCACAGGAGCGCCCTGCTCTCTTCCCTTGGAAACAATCACTCCAGGGCAGGGCTGCGGTGAGCCTGGGGCCCCCTCCCCACCGTGAATGGCTGACTTCACACTTTATAGTGTTTCCCCTGGAGAGTCCCCGTGAGCAGCGGCAGGCCTGTGCCCAGAGGTCAAGAGGCAAATGCTGTTGGTCACCTGGCCCACAAAGCGCCCTCGGGCAGCCTGGTAAAAACACCTGGCTGTTCCTGGGGCTCCAGCCCTAACCTTGTCCCCACCTCATCTGCTGGAAGGACCAAAGTCAGGCCAGCTGAGCTGAGCCGCCTCGGAGCCGCGGCTCAGACAAGCCCCAAAGCAGAGTGTCCCTGCCCCCCCGCGCCCTGCGTGGAAGGAAGCCGTGACCCAGAGCTCACACCTGCGGCTGCCTGACATGGCCAGAGTGGGGTTGGGACATGCCTAAAAGAGAAATTAAATAATTAACAGGTGATATAGTGACTGGTCCCCCACTCCAGGCAAGTTTGGCAACAGCAAGGAGCCCATCAGGAAAACTGATGAAATGAGAAAACAGCTTGAAGCATCGCTTCATTGTTTGTGGCAGAAACACTCTTCGGGTGCTCGTAACAGGGAGACTGTGCTGGGTGCTCAGGAGCTGTCTGCACTGTCTTCAGAACTTTTCTGTAAATCTAAAAACATGCTAAAATAAAAGGTTAGTTTGCAGAGGAGTTGGCTGGGGGTTGCCACATGGGGCTGGTGTCCGGGTCTGGCTCTGGCTCCGGCTGGGTCTCTGGGGAGGCCGAGGTGCTGTGCTAACCCAGGGAGGAGCAGGCCCAGCTGTGGCCAGTGGGGGTCAGTGGTCAGACCCCGAGCCTCCTGAAGGTGAAGCTGAAGGGGTGCAGCCGTGCCTGCGGAGGAGGACCGAGCTGGACTGATGGGGCGAGAGGCGGGGCCATGCGAGAGGAACGGGGCTCGGGCCCAGGTGTGGCCTGACTGCCTGCGGGACAAACGAGTTAGGGCTGGGGAGACGTCCTGGGGCCGGAGGTGCTCTGAGGCGCCTGCTCCAGCTCTGCCCCCAGCACCACAGACCAGCAGGACCCCCAGAGCGGGTCTCTGAGGGTTCCTGCAGCGAGGGCCCCGCTGCGGGCAGCCCTCCAAGCCTAGACTCTTCGTTCCTTTTAAGAATCGTATTTCATTTTATGGGCCTATAATTATTATTTAACAATTCCCTACTAACGGGCTTCAAGGTCATTATAAATAACGATGCGGCGAATAGCAGAGCAGAATTCGGTGTGCAGCCAGAGGCAGGAGCTCAGCCTTTGGGTGGAGAGGTGACCCCTGGGGACGGTGTCTCAGAGCAAGAAGGGGCAGGGGCAGAGGAGCCGCTGCTCGGGGCGGGGCTGGGGCCCAGGCATGGAAGGCACGACCGGTGAGCAAGACTGCTCGTGACTCAGCCACAGACAAACACCTCGTGTCAAGCTCACCGCACACAGATAAACGGCGAGCATTCCAGAGGCTGCCCAGACGGGCCAATCAGATAGGGCTGCCCGGAGTTACCGTGTTGGGAAATGGCTTAATAGCATCTCACTTGTTACTGATTAATTTTGTTTGATGTGGGAGGCTGCACAGATTTTTAATAAGCACCACTTGTGACTGAAGACCAACCGAAGCTTCCAGAACCATGGAGTGCATCTTAGGGTATTTCACAAGTGCCTGTCCAGCACTCCCGGGCTGGGGACAAGACGGCTGTGGGAGGAAAGCTCCTGTGAACTCACGATGTGGGTTCAGGGAACCGCTGGCGGCTCCGCTGCTCAGTAAACCTCCAGCCTGAGCCTCCTTTGTCTCCTACCAAGAGGTGGAGCTTTAGCTTCTAGGCTCTAGAGGACTCGGAAAGGAGAAAACTCCGAAGGCTCCAAGGCCAGGGGAGACCCTCGGGCCCTGCCTTCTGTGCCAGTCCACCCTGTTCTCTACAGGGGCCGTGAGTCAGCCGGGCAGCTGTGCTGGTGCTGGGCCCGGGGTCATGAGAGCGTTCCCACCTGCACAGGAATGAGTGTGAGCCTCTGGACTGCGCCTGGACCAAGCCTTGCTTCTGGTCAGTGGCCGCTGCTGGGGCCCTTTGGAGGCTTGGCCATCTGCGTCACTAGCTGGTGGGCAGAGTGGCTGGCCAAACTGACGGCACAAACCACGCCAGACGGCCACCCAGTGCTTGAGGCGCCCAGAAAAGCAGGTACAGCTGGAGCTGCAGCCAGAGGGAAGTATGTCAGTTAGGATGCACTGGGCTGCAAGTGACAGAAAAACCAGCCAGGACTGCCTTAACTGAGAGGTTAGGCTGGCTCTTGGAACTGGAGGTCTCCAAGCAGGCCAGCTTTCAGGGGCCTCCAGTGGCTCAACAAGGCAGTCAGTGCCCCAATTTCTTTCCATCTCTGCCTTTTGCATAGTCAACCTCATTCCAATCCAGCTCAGCCTCATGAGCACAAAGTAGCTGCTGCAGTTCCAGACTGCACATCTTAACACCACCCTGCCCCGAAGGAGAGGGAATGTGGCAGGAATCCACACAGGGAGTCACCCTGACTGGATCCCTTAGGTTACATGTTCATCCTTCAGCAGGTGCAAGCAGCAGGATGGGTGACGGGCACAAGTGAGCCATGGCCTCACTTGGAAGAGGAGGGTATGGGCAGCTCGGCTCCAAGGACACAGGCTGTGGATGGATGCTGGGGGGCACCTTGGAGCGCTCAGAAGGTGTGGGTGGGTCTGCGTCTACACTTTCACACCAGACGAGGGGAGCGTGCGTGCTGTGCGAGGCATTTGGGTTTTATTTCGGAGAAACCTGAGCACCAGACCTGCCTTGGGGGCAGGAGGGAGGCCCTTGCAGGCCAGTGTCCCCGAGCCCGCCCGGGGGGCGGCTCCTGCTGGAGCTGAGACCCCAGAGGCAGGGCGTGGTGTGTGTGGAGGAGGTGGGGGCTCAGGAAGAGGGCTGGGGGGTGTTCCTCTACTAACCAGACGCCCGCGGCTCTGGCCTGCCTCCCCATGTGCTGCGTTCTGTCCCCACAGCCTGCTGGCAAGGGGTTCATCTCTCACTTTACAGACGCAGAGGCTCAGGTCTGGAATGGGTGGTCTGAGATAACGCCGCCAGTACATGGCACTCAGGACTCAATCCTGGGTCTGCCAGACTCTGAAACCTGGCAGTACAGGTAGGCAGCCTCTCCCCGGGAGGAGGGTTGAAGACCGGACTGAGACTCCTCATGGAGGTAATGGGGGTGGACAGCGGCTGGGGAGGGAGGCCCTGGGCCAGCCCGGCTTCCAGCCTCTGCTCCTGAGGCAGCAGGAGGAAGCCTGTGGCGTGGCCCACGTGGGAGCCTTCCTGAAAGGCCGGGAGGGACCCGGCTGGGTTACCTCTGCCTCCTGGGTGAGCTTTTCCACAGGAAACGGACAGCCCTTCAGGCGCCTGCTGCCCCCAGAAGTCAAGTTGATTTTGCTGGCGGAACGCCACTGCTGCTGGCTCTGGGGTGGACTTGCTTCATCACTTCTGAATTCCATCAATATTCCTTATTTCCCGTACAATGCCGTGTTTTGAACTCTGAGAGCTGGTTCTAACACGTTACTGGTTTCCTTGTTAATTAGTGTGTTCAATAAAACCTCTGATACATTTTCCACTTGTATAATGGTCATGGTTTCACCTTTTAAAATGATCCTGTGATGCCCCCAGTCGTCTGAGGTGGGGTCCAGAGCTCAGGCGTGGGGAGGGCTCCGGGACAGACGGATGAGATGCTGGGCTGGGGCGTCTGCCTCCTGGCCCGGGGCCCTCCGCTCAGCTCAGGCTCGTGCGTCGCTGCTGGGACGGCCATGCGCCTGCGCCCTGCAGCCGCCGGGGTCCTGCCGACTGCCGGCCGGGCCCTCTCACTCACTCTTCCTGCAGTGAGTGGCTGGTGACTTTCCGTGGACTCTAGCGTTTACGGGCACACCTCCAAACCAGAGGGCACCAGAGCCGTGCTGGGATCTGGGCCACACCTTCCGGCAGTTCACTCAGCTTCAAAATTTCTTCCACATTCCTGTTTCTTGAACAGGATTTCATGGAAATTCTGCGTTCTGTGCCAGAGGGCATTCATGTTTGTTTTTGTATAAAACGCCCATGAGACAGGTGAGAGTCGGGCCAACTTCCAAACTCCGTGCTTCCCTCCAAGGAGCCTCTCTGGGTACCACCTTCCAAGGGGGCCCCTCCTCTCCACGGCTGAGAGCCCTGGCCTGAAGTCTGAGCAAGACGCCGCAGACAGGGCGAGAGTGGTCGGGCTTCAGGCTCACGCAGGGCACCCAGGGACGGCCGGGGCCGGGCCGGGGCCGCGGCCGGGGCAGGCGGCGGGACGCCTGGTCACCAGGCTGCTTCTCAGGGTCGGTCCCCTGGGCGCCACGTGAGCAGCTGCCCGGACAGGTCAGGGGCTGCGGGCGTCCTGGGAGGAAGGGGAGGGTCTCCCTGGCCTGGATCAGAGCACGGCCCCTCTGTTGCGCCCAGCCATCCCGGTGAGACGGCTCTCTGTGTCTGGAGAACAAGAACGA
The DNA here is from genome assembly GCA_006408675.1 of Madoqua kirkii. NCBI lineage: Eukaryota > Metazoa > Chordata > Mammalia > Artiodactyla > Bovidae > Madoqua > Madoqua kirkii. The sequence continues at coordinate 54,027 of SJYC01146410.1, read as the reverse complement.
CAGGCGCTCAGGAAGGCCCGCTGGACTTCAGAGCCCACTGGCCGCCCCCGACCTGGGGGTCATCACAGTCTCACTGGTCCCTTTTCAGGAGCTGCTCCTGGAAGACCAGGGACTCCAATCTCCAGCACCTTTTTTGCTTCATCACTTCTGAATTCCATCAATATTCCTTATTTCCCGTACAATGCCGTGTTTTGAACTCTGAGAGCTGGTTCTAACACGTTACTGGTTTCCTTGTTAATTAGTGTGTTCAATAAAACCTCTGATACATTTTCCACTTGTATAATGGTCATGGTTTCACCTTTTAAAATGATCCTGTGATGCCCCCAGTCGTCTGAGGTGGGGTCCAGAGCTCAGGCGTGGGGAGGGCTCCGGGACAGACGGATGAGATGCTGGGCTGGGGCGTCTGCCTCCTGGCCCGGGGCCCTCCGCTCAGCTCAGGCTCGTGCGTCGCTGCTGGGACGGCCATGCGCCTGCGCCCTGCAGCCGCCGGGGTCCTGCCGACTGCCGGCCGGGCCCTCTCACTCACTCTTCCTGCAGTGAGTGGCTGGTGACTTTCCGTGGACTCTAGCGTTTACGGGCACACCTCCAAACCAGAGGGCACCAGAGCCGTGCTGGGATCTGGGCCACACCTTCCGGCAGTTCACTCAGCTTCAAAATTTCTTCCACATTCCTGTTTCTTGAACAGGATTTCATGGAAATTCTGCGTTCTGTGCCAGAGGGCATTCATGTTTGTTTTTGTATAAAACGCCCATGAGACAGGTGAGAGTCGGGCCAACTTCCAAACTCCGTGCTTCCCTCCAAGGAGCCTCTCTGGGTACCACCTTCCAAGGGGGCCCCTCCTCTCCACGGCTGAGAGCCCTGGCCTGAAGTCTGAGCAAGACGCCGCAGACAGGGCGAGAGTGGTCGGGCTTCAGGCTCACGCAGGGCACCCAGGGACGGCCGGGGCCGGGCCGGGGCCGCGGCCGGGGCAGGCGGCGGGACGCCTGGTCACCAGGCTGCTTCTCAGGGTCGGTCCCCTGGGCGCCACGTGAGCAGCTGCCCGGACAGGTCAGGGGCTGCGGGCGTCCTGGGAGGAAGGGGAGGGTCTCCCTGGCCTGGATCAGAGCACGGCCCCTCTGCTTGCGCCCAGCCATCCCGGTGAGACGGCTCTCTGTGTCTGGAGAACAAGAACGACAGGCGCTCAGGAAGGCCCGCTGGACTTCAGAGCCCACTGGCCGCCCCCGACCTGGGGGTCATCACAGTCTCACTGGTCCCTTTTCAGGAGCTGCTCCTGGAAGACCAGGGACTCCAATCTCCAGCACCTTTCAGTGGGGAGGCCAGAGCAGGGTGGGGCCCCGGGGTGGAGTCTGGACCTGGGAGGCCCCCACCCCACGTCCAGCCCAGACCCCCACCCTGCGTCCCCGCCAACACTCGCCCCCCCCCACCGGCAACTCGGGCCGGCCCATCCCTGGCCCTTCGCTGCCACCTGGTGGCGAGGCGCGGCGTCCCCCTCGGGCCTGGTCTGGGAGACGTGGGCGCCTTTCACGTGGGACGCGGATGTCGAACTTCAGGCACACTGAGGCCGATTCGCAGCATGGCGGTGGGTTCGCCCTCCAGGCTCAGCTTCCGATCCTGGGGTGGGGCGGGGGGTGCCTGCCTGGCGCATCGCACCCTGCCCGGCTCACCTGTGCTGCACCTGGAGGGCTGAGGAGGGCTGGGCACCCGCTGGCCACCCCTCGTTGGACAGCTGGGGAGACGGGGCCGTGTGCTCCCCTGGGCTCCTGCTAAGAGCTGGGTCGCTGTCCTGGAGTCTGGGGGCGTGGCGGGGGGCAGGGGGCTGCTCCGTGGGCGGAGCCTGTATTCCAGTTGGAAGTTCTGATGAAGCCAAACAGCCGTAAGGGAATGAACACAGCGCATCACAGAGCTTGCGGGGGTACAGGGAGACGCGGCCGGGAAGGTCCCTGGACAGGACGCTGACTGGAGACAGGGTGGGACGAGAAGTGGGGCTCGTCCCAGGCCTGGGGATGAGCGGCCGGAAGGCCTGTGGCTGGGGCGTGGAGGGTTGGGGCGGGGAGGGGGGGTGAGGGCTGGGCCTGAGCTTTGCTCCCGGCTCGGGAGAGCCTGGCGGGGCCTGGGGGGCTGGGAAATGGGGGCCTGGTGTGATTCCGGGGTCTCGCTCTGGCTGCGGGCTGGATGGTGGCTGGATTGGGCAGGAGGCTGGGGTGCGCTTGGCACCTTCTCGGGAGCTGGGCGGGCGGAAGGAGGGCGCCGGGGAAGGCCTCTTGGAGGAGCCAGGGTGGGCTCAAAGGCTGGCGGCGCTGCTGTGAGCCATGGCAGGTCGGCTCAAGGCCGCCTCCCAGGTGTGAGGCCCGAGTCGCCGCAGGTGTGCCGGGCACGGGGCCAGGTGGCGCGCTCCGTGCACCCCGCGGGCCGGGGCTCACGTCAGCTCTCATGCATTATCTCATCTGCTTACACAATGACCCAGGTGCTCCATGCCTTATCGCACGGGGCTGGCACAGCAACCCTGCGAGTCAGGGTCATGACCCCGGTCTCAGGCACAAGGAGGCTAATGCTCAGCCAGGGACACGCTCACGGCTTCTGTGGCCTGGGGTGCTGAGCAGAGGTCTCACCCAGCTTAGGGGGTGTGTGTAATTCTGACATTAAGAGATAATCCACATGACCAAAAAAATCAGTGTCAGATGTGTATAAGAGACAGGGGCAGGAGGCTGGGGTGCGCTTGGCACCTTCTCGGGAGCTGGGCGGGCGGAAGGAGGGCGCCGGGGAAGGCCTCTTGGAGGAGCCAGGGTGGGCTCAAAGGCTGGCGGCGCTGCTGTGAGCCATGGCAGGTCGGCTCAAGGCCGCCTCCCAGGTGTGAGGCCCGAGTCGCCGCAGGTGTGCCGGGCACGGGGCCAGGTGGCGCGCTCCGTGCACCCCGCGGGCCGGGGCTCACGTCAGCTCTCATGCATTATCTCATCTGCTTACACAATGACCCAGGTGCTCCATGCCTTATCGCACGGGGCTGGCACAGCAACCCTGCGAGTCAGGGTCATGACCCCGGTCTCAGGCACAAGGAGGCTAATGCTCAGCCAGGGACACGCTCACGGCTTCTGTGGCCTGGGGTGCTGAGCAGAGGTCTCACCCAGCTTAGGGGGTGTGTGTAATTCTGACATTAAGAGATAATCCACATGACCAAAAAAATCAGTGTTTTAAAGGGTACAGTTCAGTGGCTGCTTAGCACATTCACAGTGTTGAGCAAACATCAGCACGTTCTAACTCAGTTTCATCACCTTGAAAAGAAAGCCTCACCCCCACACTCCCCTCCTTCTGCGGCAACCACCGGCTTGCTCTCTGTGGCCGCGGATCTGCCTGTTCTGGACTCACACGAGACACAGCCTGCGGCTTCTTTCTCCTGGTGTGTGTTCACGCGTGTTGTGGCATCACTCTTCACGGCCGAATGGCATCCGCTGTGTGGCGAGATCAGGTTGCTCACTCAGCGCGTGCACTGGCGGAGGTGCGGGCGGTGTCCAGTCTCGGGTCGCGAGTCGTGCTGCAGCGACTGTGCACGGCGTCTGTCTGAGGCCTTGTTTTCCGCACTCTGGGTTTGTTCCGGAGTCAACCATGCTTGCGTTAGCTTCTTGGCCATTCGTAGATCTTTGGAAAAATGTCCAGATCCTTAGTCGGTTTTTTAATTAAATTATTTGTGTTTTTATTGTAGATCTCAGGTCATATTTTAAATCTCACTGCCTCTGCCATCTGGCTAAACCTAGCTGGGCTCATCCAACTGATTGCGGGGTGCTTGGCACACAGCGGTCTCCAGCAGAGAGTAGCGGTCTGGCCGGTGAGTTGCTGGAGTCTCTGAGGGGCAGCCGTGGGGGCAGGGCCCCCTCCTCCCGCAGCTCTCAGCGTGGACCGGCTGCACCTGCGCCGTCTCCCAGGGCTCCCGGACCTTGTCACCCGGGCCCCGGAGGTGTCAGCCTTCTCGCCGAGGGATTCCCTGCTCAGATGTCCTGGAGGCAGGAGGGCATCAGCCCCTGGCACGTAATGCAGGCAGGAGAGGGCGGTGAGCCGGGCCCTGTGACCTTTGCACGCCCCCTGGCCTGTGTGCCTTCCCGGGGGCAGGGAGCGGGGGCCTGGTGCGGGCTCCCCAGGAGCAGGCACGGAGCAGGACTGGGACGGAGCGAGAGGCTGCACGGTGGGGCCGGCGGCCACGAAGCCCCTGGACTCTGCAGGGTCCATGCCACACTGCCCAGTGAGCGTGGGTGCCCTGAACTTGGCTGACACTGACTGTGGCTCCCTGGAGTGCACACGGCAGGACTCAATTTGTTCAGCAAAAGTGAAGTCGCTCAGTCATGTCCAACTCTTTGGGACCCCATGGACTGTAGCCCACCAGGTTCCTCTGTCCCTGGGATTCTCCAGGCAAGAGTACTGAAGTGGGTTGCCATTCCCTTCTCAGGGGATCTTTCCGACCCAGGGATTGAACCCAGGTCTCTGGCATCGCAGGCAGATACTTTGCTATCTGAGCCTCCAGGGGAGCCCAGCAAAGGTGGGGTAGAATTACCCATCTGGGTCTACAGAGATACGAGCGCGTGGCACGGTGCATGATGTGGCTCAGGGCGGCGGCCTCTGGGGTTGGGACTGCAGGAAGAGAGAGAAGTGAATCGATAGTCCAGAAAGGCCCGCCCACCTCTTCCATGGGGCGGGCCCTTCCTGGCCCTGCCTTGGGGCTTGGCCCTGTGACTTGCTGTGGATGCGGGTCATCTGTAGACCTGGTGCCCACAGAGGACTCACGGGTGGCCTGCCCTGTGTACCCCTTCAGCCTTCACATCACAGAAGGAGCTTCCGGCCAGCGGTTCTGAGCCGCAGAAACAGCAGAAACAGGTCGTTTTGGCATATAATCCTTGGCCTTAATCAGTTACAATGGGAAGTGACCGGGGTTGCTTTGGGTTTCTCCTCAATGCTGAGAGCTGAAGAATGCCCCACCTCCAAGTGGGGTGCCTGCTGCCTCCAGGTGAGAAGTCACACCTGGAAACCAGAGGGTTGGCACTTCTCTGCCGACTCTAAGCAGACGGATCAGGAAAACAGAGTGATGTCGGGAGTGAGAGGCGACGTCACTGCAGATCCTGTGAGTACTAACAGGGCACTAAGGGGCCGGGAACCCCGTGGATGAGGAGCCTGGGGGCTGCAGGCCATGGCGTCGCAAAGAGTCGGACACGACTGAAGCGGCTTAGCAGCAGCAGCAAGGGGGATATTAAGGGCTTCCCAGGTGGCACCAGAGGTAAGCAACCCACCTGTCTATGCAGGAGACGTAAGAGGTGTGGGCTCCATCCCTGGGCCAGGAGGATCCCCTGGAGAAGACACGGCAACCTACCCCAGTATTCTTGCCTGGAGAATCCCACGGATGGAGAAGCCTGGCGAGCTACAGTCTATAGGGTCACACAGAGTCAGACACGACTGAAGCAGCTTAGCACGCACGCACACACTGGGTTTATGCATCATAGTGGAAGATGGAATTCTTTCCCCTCAGGATCAGAACAAGGCACGGATGCCCACTCTTGCCATTTCTATTCAACGTTGCATGGAGCTTCTAGCCAGTGCAAAAAAGCAAGAAAATAAATAAAGGATTGGGAATTAGGAGAGAAGACTCAGAATTTATTCACTGAGGACACAGTCATCTATGTAGAAGATCTGAAGGAAAGTACAAAAAGTGAATAAGTGAGTTTAGTAATGCTTTGCAATACAAGGCCCACACACAAAGTCAACTGTATTTCTGTAAACTTCCCACAAACAATGATACAAAATTCTAAAGTGCAGTTCATAGTGGTGTCAGAAACATGAGCACATGTGAAGATGTCAGTTTCCCCGTTGGTCTATGCTTCAACACGTTCCCAAACCATCCCAGCAGGTTTCTTGTGGAAATTCACAAGCCGATTCTAACATTTATTTGGCATTTCAAAGGCTCTAGAACAGCCCAGGCAACTTTGAAAAAGAAAAGCAGGTCTGTGCGGCTAACATCCCCACTCTCCACGTGTTGCGAGGCTAGCGCTGTGGATGCCGTGCAGCTCTTCCGTCGCAAAGGCGTGTCCGAGCCTCTGAGGCTGCGACACGTGAGGCTGCTGGAGTTTGCTCAGATTCGCGTCCATTGAGTCAGCAGTGCTCTCTAACCGTCTCATCCTCTGCCGCCGCCTCCTCCCTTCGTCCTCAGTCTATCCCAGCATCAGGGTCTTTTCCAATGAGCTGGCTGTTTGCGCCAAATAGACGAGTAAATCAGTGGAACACAACGAGAGTTTAGAAATACGCCTGCACACGGACAGCAGATTCCCGACAAAGACATCAGTACAGTCAAGAGGGAGGTAACGGTGCCGAAACAACTGTATGGGAAAATGAACTGTGGCACGTTCCTGGTGCTCTACCCAGAGCTTCATTCAAGATGGAGCCAAAGTACAAAACCATGAGCTTCCAGACCAAAGTGCAACATAAGACGCTTGCAATCTAGGGGCTGCAGGAAAGGCAGGCAGAGAAGGCTTCCTGGAGGAGGCAGCCTGAGCACTGCGTCTCAGAGTACAAACATGAATTAGCAGGCTAAGAGGGGAAGGTGCCCAAGTGGGGCGCTGCTGTCTGGTTCTGTACAGAGAGCAGAAAGCCAGGCAGGCAGGCATGCTCAGCTCGGAAAGCTGGTGACTCCCAGTCTGGGTGGGGAGCAGGACGTGGTCAGGGCTTCTGGAGGCAGAAAGAAGAGGCCCTTCTTTCCTGCAGTTGTAGGTATGCTAAGGAACGAAGAATAACTGGCCAAACAGGGCTGTGGTCTCTAAGAGTAGCTTTAATGCTTCCGTTTGACAGTGTCTGACAGGCCGCGAGCCTCGCCTCGTTTGGAGCTGGCGTGGACCGTGCGCCTGCCTGCCGGCCTCTGCAGGTGTGGGCTGGAGGCCCAGCAGCCCGGTGCTCGGCGCCTGGGCCCGATCCTGGCCCTTGGAGGCTGCCCGGCGGCCTGGGGGAGGGTCTTCGCCCTGACTGGAGTGCCCTTCTTGAGGCTGGCAGCTGCAGGAGGACAGGAGGCACCGAGGCCTGGGCGGGGCAGGGCAGGAGGAGGTGCCTGGAGGTCTCGGGAGGACAGGTCTGCTGAGCATTCTGTCTGGCTCCTCAGAGATGCTCCAGGGTCTGCCTGCTCTAGGGGCCGTTTGGAACGTTCCCGTGGCCTGACCCTGTGTCTGCGCTGCGTCCTGGGCATCCTCGGCATCCGTGGACGTGGGGCTTGAGTGCTGGACACACATTCCTAGCTGGGAGGCCACAGAGGCTTGGATCTGGAGGTGATTATGGGTATAATTTCTCTGAGCCTCTGCTAGCAAGTGCCCGACGCGCAGCCCCACCCCAGTTTACCTCTCGGCCAGCGTTAGCAGGCATTGACGTTGGCCTTTGATCTATGTCCCAACCTCCACATCCGGCGGCTCTGGTCCTATCTGTCAGCTGCAGTCACCCCTCCTCTGAGAGCGCTTCTCGCCGCGTCCTGCTGAGCGGCTCCTGGAGGTGACCCCACGGGACGCCCGCCAGCCACTCCGCAGATGAGCTGCGCAGTGGACCTGGCGGCTCCCAGGCACCTTCGCTTTTACACAGATTTCTCAGCACAAAAAGGATTGGAAATGATGTGTTGCTTCATGACACACTCTCACCCGTGTACACTGGTGCCTGCAAGCCCTCTCGTGGTGCACACCTGCCCGAGCACACGTGCACGCTGGGCTCTCCCTCGGGCACACACAGTGTGCACGCATGCACACACAGCAGGGCTCGCAGATGTGCACCAGGCAGACAGGCACCCCTGGCTGGTGCACGCCTGGCATTCAGACACATGCAGGGCACCCTCTCATGGGGAGCCCTCTCTGCTCCTGATGCTCAGGGCCCAGGGCAGACAGGACTTCCCATGGCGCCTGGTGGGCACAGCAGTCCCAGCGGCAGAGCCCTCTGCCTGGACCTGTGTCGAGGGGGTGACAGGCTTCGCCGTGGCCTCCCAGGTGCCCCAGGTCTGTCACCTGAGTTGCTCCTCTGGCTGAGAGGCGTATGGATGGAGTGCAGGCCCTGCGCCCTAGAGCCAGTGGGGTGCCCTCTCGGGGGGAGCAGGCCCTCCTGTCCCGGTCCCCCGAGTGAGGCGCGGCTGTCCAGGGTGCCTGCACGCAGAGGGTGAGAGCAGGTGCGTCAGCCTCGGGCCGGCCTTGCGGGCGCTGGGGCTCGCTGCTCCCACCGTCTCCCGCACCGCGAGGCCCCAGGACGCGTGGTCCGTGGCTGCCCGCCTCCATGTGGACCAGTATGGAGCGATGAAAGGCACCGTGCACAAGGAGCCCCTCGGCAGCTGGAGCCCCGTGAGCGTCTGCAGAGAGAGCGGCTCTGGACCCTCTTCAGGGCCGAGCAGCATGGTCGCTGGGCTTGGCGGGCAGTGGGGACCTGCTGGTCGCCCCAGAGACACCGGGCTCCTGGGAAAGTGGTGTGGACCGGAAACGCCCCCCGCAATGGGCGAGTGTGTGGGCCCAGCAGGACCCGCGGGAGGGACCCCCTGTCCCTGCCCCTGAGCCCAGCATGGACCAGAGCAAAGCCAGGTGGGTGCCCAGCGCTCCCACCCGATTTCTGCCTGTTAACAAAGGCACTGCAGTGGACCTCCCTCAGCCGATTATAAACCTAATCCTGCGAGCTTCAGCTGAGTGAGCTTACATCTTGTTTGGACTCCGGGCCTGAAGTTGCCTAAAGCTGGGGAAGTGTAATTTCCCGGACGTGCACGGGGACAGTTAATTTGTCCTCAGCGGCAGCCTGACAGCTGTGCCCTGGGTTCTGGGGAACTGGTTTCTCCAGAACAGCGAGGTCCACTTACATCAGATGAACTTGGTGTTTTTAACGGGATGAAAATGAGGAATTTTGCCAGTGTTTATGGATTGTTATTAATTTGGCCGAATACAAAGTCACATTACCAGTAGGCCTGTGTCCTTCCTGAGCTCTTTTGAAGTGATACTGGGGACCGCACCCCAGGCCGAGCCCTGGGGAGGCAGTGCTGACCCTCCTGACTTGGGGGGCTGGAGGCTGGGCTGCCGGGGTCGGGGGGCGGGGAGGCCCCGTGGGCTCACATGCTGGTGGATGCTGCGAGCAGGCTGCGGGTGGGAGTGTGATGCCTCTATCCTCCTGGCCAGAGGGCGCCATCCCCTCCGTGGGCACCTTACCCCTGTGGGCGCCATCCCCACAGGCAGCCTGGGCCCCTGCAGCGAGGAGGATCGGACTGGGCCCTGCCCTGCTGAGCCTTTTTCCTCATCTGTTCCCGCTTCGTGGAGCCGGCTGTCTGTCCGTCTCTGCTCAAGGGGCTGCTGGAGCTGCAGGACGAGGCCATTTGTGTGCACGTGTGGGCTTGGCCATTGGGGCCCTGGAGAGAGGGGGTGTGCTGTCCAGCGCCCGCTGTCGTCTCGGGGGCGCCCTCCCTCCCCTTGGGCGTCGTGCCCTGTCGGGCCTCGCCCTGTAGCACCCGCGCTGGTGGAGGCCCCCCGCCTGGCGGCCGCTCTGAGCAGCAACACCGACGGCCCGTGAGCTGGTGCCGCAACCCGGGAGCGCGCTCCGCAGGACGGCAGCTCATTCGCGGCTCCACGCATAGCCCCGGCTCCGGCTAATGGAAACTCGGTGATCCGTGGCACGTGGGCAGACATCTGCTCGGGGTAATGTGCTGGTGATGTATGTATCGGTGATCAATCAGTGGATTTGCAAGAGAGGCATAAAGTATTTAATTATAATTGCGTTGGGCAGGTGTGCATGGTGGAGGCGACATTTGAATAGGTCAGACCAGCCCTCGCCCTGCTCTGTTGTTGGGGATTAAATGCCATTCACTGTGAGGGCTGGGAGCCTTTCTGAAGTCGAAGGGTGTCACATGCTTGTAAATTGAAAATGTCCCATTGCTTCGAAAACATGATTGATATCCTTTGCAAAGCAAATGCTGCTGTACCCAGATCGTGAAGCCTGCTGCCGCCCCTTGGCTCCGGCCGCTTGATCACCGGAATGAAACTCAGGAAGAGAAGTTGAAAGATGAAACAAAACTTTATTTGTTCGGTTGGAAGCAGAAAAACATACCCTCGGACAGTCTGTATGTCGTATACTTGTGTGTGGAGCCAGCTGTGTCCGGTGACCCTCTGAATTATATCTGGTCTAATTTAAAATGATGTCAGCACGACTGACGATGGGGTGTAAGTGACAGGGATGAGACACGACGCGGGCTCACATGGCACTCACATGCACACACGTGCGTGTGACCACGGCTTGGAGGAAGCCAGACCCCAGGGTCACAGTCTGTGTCCAGTCCTGGGCCCGCTGTGCCGCAGTCTCTGATCTGTCCGGAGTGAGGGGAACAGGGCTGGGGTGCTGGCCCGTAGGGAGGCTCAGCGCTGTACCTCGCCGACCCGAGCAGCCACCGACACTGGCTGCTTCCCCAGGAGAGAGTTCTGTCCGTGGGTGTTTACGAGGGCGTAGTGACCTCCATGTCACATGCCTCACTTCTCTCTCGGCCTGTTGGCGGAGAGGGCCTCTTGACCTGTTGGTGGCCTGGGCTGGCCGAGAGGGCACTGGAGACGTGAGTGGGCATCACTACCAGTGCCCACCTCTGGAGCTGGGGCCAGACACGTCTTCTCAAAACCATGAAAGGACCCGGTGGGGTTTCTGTTCACAGGGCTATGAAATCGGGACACTGTGATTTAACGAAATGCCCAGGCTGCTGAATCAGGGTGCAACCGTGTCTCCTGACCAATTCAGTCTCCTTTGCCTGCCTCCTTCATCTACCCAGCCCCAGTCCAGACAGCGAGCCTCCTTGGGTGTGTTTTTGTCGTTTACAAAATTAGCCAATCATCGTCACCTAGTGAATCAGATTAGGTGTAATCCATACTAATGTTCAAATTAAGTCACGGAAAGCAATTAACTCTGCGAAAAATGGGCTGGTGAAAAATGGTAAGGCTGGTCAAATAGTTTCACTGTGTATAATTGTGTTTTTAAATGCCCGTCTCTACCCAGTAATTATATCATTTACATTTCAAATGGATGCACCCACCTCCAATGCTTGTAATTGTGCACTTCCTAACTGTACACCTCACAGTGCAGCAGAAATCCGCCAGCCGTCTACCCCAGAACGTCTGCTTTCTCAGGAAAGCAGCTGGATGGAACGTGCCGGAGCGGGGCTTCCTCGCGGCTCAGGAGTCAAGACAAGTGCATTCCTCCCCACGCTGTCCCAGACCTGGGCCTCGCCTCTTTCCCCTCTCCCCTTCCCTCCCTCCCTTCTTTCCTGGATAAAAAGAGTGCACAGAAATTTCTAACACCATCAAACATTCAGCCCACAGCACGAGATGCGCTTGTCACCTCCAGTCGCATCATCTGTGGCGGGGGCACGTCTGCGGGGTCACTCGACAGCTGACTCGGCCATATGCACTTTGCTTTTATTGTTTTCAGCCAGAGAAAACGCCCACCAACTCCACGCGACACAGCAGTCTAGGAACCGACCTTGACTCTAAGTGAACATGACCGTGACCCTGACCGTGAGCGCTTAGCCCTCAGGCAGGATCCCCGGGTGAGTCAAGAGCAAACCCTTAAGTCCTCAGGCTCCAACTGGTGGGTTTTATCTGAAAGGGTAATGAGGCAACAGGGAAACCAGCGCCTTCAGCCTATCGGGTCTTTCCCTCCAACCCGGGCTGGCTTCAGCGTGGACTGAGTCTGTGCACTTGTGGAGCACCGCAGAACCTCACTTCTTTGGTTCAGGTGGGCTGAAATCACTGCGAAGACTCCAGACTGACCAGGTGCCAGCCCTGGACGGGGAGCGCCTCAGCCCCTCTCACATGGTCCAAAGGTGGAGGGCCTCCAGAGGGGGGTGTCTGCCCCCGGGAAAGGGGTCAGGGGCTGAGAGGATGTGGTCAATGCTGAACTTGATGCCCCTGTGTGCGTCCCTCCTCAGGATGGCAGGACTGGCCGGGGTCGGGGGCTCGCAGCGGGGGACTGGGGTCCCCCGTGCGCTGGCCGGCTCAGGGGGCCCCGGGGGCGCGCCCGCATCTCTCCCGCGCGGCCCCCTCGCCTCCTCGCCCTTGGGGCCGCGCCGGCGCCGGCGGCGGCGGAAGTTGCCGTTCTCAAAAAGGTCCAGCAGCGACTCGCAGCCGCCGGCGAAGGTCCAGTAGTTGCCCTTTCCCTTCTCGTGGCCGTCGGTCCGCGGCACCTGTGCGGACGAGGGGCTCAGCGCGCGGCGGGCTCCCAGGAGCGCCCCGCCCACCGCGCTCCCTCGGGGAGCCCCTGGCGCCGGCAGGATGCCCCGCCCTGAGGGTGGGCGCGTCGCTGGGGAGCCGGGGAAGGCTAAGCGTGAACTTTCCAGCGCACGCTGCTGCAAAATGCACCCCCACCGCCCAATCAGGGGTGCCTTGGTCCAGGGGTCCCCAGGCCTGGGACCCTCAGGGGCCGCCGGGGGGTGCTCACCTTGACGAAGCAGCTGTTGAGGGACAGGTTGTGGCGGATGGAGTTCTGCCAGGCGCGCTGGTTGGCGCGGTAGTACGGAAACCGGCGCATGATGAAGTCGTAGATGCCGGACAGGGTCACCCTGCCCGTCGGGCTCTGCTGGATGGCCATGGCGATCAGCGCGATGTAGCTGCAAACAGGGGCGCTCAGGCCGGGCGGGCCAGGGAGGGACCCCGGGGCGCGCCTGCGTCTGCAGTCTCCGGGCCGCGCGGGACCGCTCCGCTCTGCCTCCTCGGGGCACCGGGGAGCTGGGGGCGGGGGTGGTTGGAGTCGGGGCCCCTGGAGCTCCCAGCGCTGCTCTGGGCTGACCGGGGAAGCTCACCTTCACACTTGGGGCTTCCCCGGGGAGGCTGGAAAACCTTTTGTGACCTGCGGGGTGGTCAGGGTCTGTACAGATAATGTCTCTATGTATGTACATTTACACCAGGTATAAATACAAAATCGAAGTAAAGGCTTCCTCTCCATAAAAAGGGTGCTGGCCCGCCACCAGGCCGCCTCTGTCCGTGGGCACAGTGTGCGCCCCTGGCTGCCCAGGTCTGAAGCGCGGCGCCTGCCCCGGCAGCCTGTCTGCCCCGTGTGGGCTTGGGTCAGATGTGTATAAGAGACAGCTAATGGCTCAGCCCTGCCCCCGTCCCTCCTCTCGTTCAGCAGCTTTATCTGCTGTTTGAATCTGTATCAAAGTAATACAGATTCTGAGATGTGTATAAGAGACAGGCGGTCACCTGTACGCTGGCCGCGTGAGCCGCTTTTCCTCGTCCGACCTGCCCGCCGGGTAGTCGTCGGCGTCGTAATTAAAACAATTGTAGGGATACTGCGAGCTGTCAAACATTGCGGTGCGCCTGCCGCCTGCCACCTCCTCCACGCCGCCCGCCCGAGCGCTCCAGGTCTGTGCAGAGGTTCTCCCGGTGGGGACCAGTGGCGTCTGCGCTGCCGGCTGCTCTGCGCCCGAGTCTCTGTAGGGTCTGTCTCTTATACACATCTCATCCAATCCCGGAGCGGGGGAGGCCCCTCTTGCCGGTAAAGCTCCCGATGGGAGAGCGGCTAGCGGTGACCCCCTGACCAGCGGGGAGGAGGGAGCCACGCGCTGGTGGTCCGACAGGGCAGCGGGGCCGGGTGAGGGGGTGGGCGCCCACCCCCGGGGGGGGGGCACCCCCTCCTGCTCCTGCCGAGTATGCCTCTTGGTCTTTGCGCTGCCCCAGACTTTTGGGCGGAGCTCCTTGGGTTCCCCAAGCCTGCGAGCACCCCAAGACTCAGAGGTCCTTCCCTGGCTTCTGGCTTCCCAGAGCGCACTCCCCAGCTGCCAGGAGCCCGCCGACCACAGAGAGGGCGGGGCGTAGCCCTTCCCCACCAGGCTCTGCCCCTCTGCCTTCAGCCCCAGCGCAATGGCGGCCAGGGTGTGTGCCGCTAGGACCCTGGACCAGAGACGGACACAGGGTCCAGCCCACCCTGGCACGCTCTGTCTCCGCTGTGATGCCCCCCTCGTATCCTCCTTGGGGCCCTTTGTGGAGCTCTGAGTCCAGTGGCCCCTGCTCTGTGACTTCCTCATCATCCAAACCTCTGCTTCACTGCTCCCTTCTGAGGGTCACCAGTGGGCACCTGGGGGAGAAAAGACAGGGGGCGGACGTTTTAGCAAGAAGTCAGGTGGGACCCTAAGGAGGGCCCTTTGTTGCAAGGTGGCTGTACCAGCAAAAGGCATGTCCACGAATAGTCTGCACAATTCTGGCCATGAGCCCTGTCAGTGAGTCTGCCCAAGGCCAAGACAGCTGAATAGTCTTCTTCCAGAAGATTCTACCTTCAAAGCTGCACCTGCAGCTCTGAAATGATCTGTGCTCCATCCAGCCTGTTGCCCCAGCAGGGCATGGTGGCTGGCCTGCTGATGGGGGCGCCCAGGACCCGGGGCCGCCGTGCCAGCGCCCTCCTGGCTCCAGCTCCTGCACTGGGATCTGAGGTGCACTCGGGCTGAGACACAGTCAGGGGCTCCGCAGCATCCTCTCCACCAGGCGTCAGAGTGAGAAATGCTGGGATGTGGGAACATCAGACGGTACAGCCCCTCAGGAAAACATTTTGGTTGTTTCTTTAAAAACGAACATGCAGCTACCATGTGGCCCAGCAGTTGCACTCTTGGGTATTTATCCCAAGTGAAGACAGAACTTGTGACGTGCTCAGAATGATTTCATTCCTCTTTTCCCCAGATTGGAATCAGCCCGGATGTCCGTTAGCAGCAGGCATTGGACGAGCTGTGGTCCAGCCACGCGGCAGGCACCGCTGGTCCGGAAGCCCCCCGACAAGAGCGAAACGAGCAGAGCCCTCCCCGTCACAGCGAGAAAACCAGCGAGCCGCACAGTCACAACTTTTCTTGAATCTGTCAGAGAGCTAAGGTTTCAGGGCAGCAAGTGAAACCCAGGGGACCAGGCGCATCAGCGGAGAGCAGCCCTGAAAGCCGGTGCCTGCCGCAGGTGGGCCGGGGCGCAGAGCTGCCGAAGCCCCCGGCGCGCAGCCGGCGCTCCCGTGGGCCTCACTGCACCTCAGGGGGAGAGAGGAGGCCGGGGCCAGTCTAGGGTGCGGACTTGCACAGCGTCGCCCGCAGCCCGTCAGCGTCGGCCCGGGCAGGGCCAGCCAGCTGGGGCCTCGTCCCCAGGCCGGGGCCAGTGCAGAGACGAGGTCTCTGGACGAGCTTCTGCCATGTAAGAGAGTGGCCGGCGGGAGAGGCGCCTCAGTCTGGTCACTTGTCCAACTGAATCGAACGTGAAGGCTGATTGGTTAGAAATCCTTCCCGATGGGCTTTGTTTCTTAGGCGTCTGAACCTTGCTTGGCTTCCTTCTGAAAATGACTTATTATTTGGGTCATTATTTGGGGCCTGGCAGTGGGAAGAACAGCTTCTCCAGTCTGTCAGCGGCCTCAAGACACTGCTGAGAACAGCGGCCCAAGCATCAGCAGAGGCAGGCAGTGTCCTGAGAGCCTCTGCGCTGATTCACTTCTCAGGACAACCCCATGAGCCAGGGCGACTGTGCAGTCCCCTCCCTGGGCCGGGAGGGCGGCCTGCTCACCTGAGTCAGGTCACCTGTGTGGGACCCAGGCCCTTCAGGGGAGGGTGCGGCTGCAGCTCCAGGGCGGGGGCGGCCTGTGGGCGCTCACAGGCCCGGGCAGAGCGGGCCTGTGTGAAGACGGGGCGCCAGCTGGTCAGGAGGGCAGTGCTGCGCCCCAGCAGCCCTCACCTAGCATGTTGGACACAGACGTGGCACAGTGGCCCCAGAGAACAGGAGGAAGACGGGACTTTGTGTGACCTCTGTAGGGTCTTGTGAGCCCTTACACAATTTTGTCTTTTGTAATTAAAGGTTGTGTTTGTTACAGAAGGTTCATAAAGGACAAAATGGTTGAGAACAGAAAATCTCCCAGACAGAAGCCGGGCCTCTCTGCAAAGGGGGAGAGAGGGCCCGCCACGCCCTGTTGCTCTGCTGGGCAGTGACCGTCTGCCCCTCCAGAGTCTTCTCAGCCTCACCGATCTGGACTCCTCTCGGGAGGGGCTCGCCAGGCCTGAACCCCAGGAAGCGAGACCACCGAGGGCCACGCACAGGGGAGTGGGAACCCTTGAGCCCGGCCGTGGAGTCTGGGTGGGCTTGGGTTCGGGTCGGAAAGGCCTGGACTCGTGGCTGGGGGGCAGGCACCCCTGCGGAAGCAGGAGTTCAGGGTGGGGGGGTGGCTGAGCGGGCGGAGCTGCTGGGGTGCTGGGCCACACCCCGAGTCCTCACACGGCTCCCTGTCCTCACATGGCCCCCTGTCCTCACACGGCCCCCTGTCTGGTGGGAAGTAGAACCGACCTCAGAAACACGTGACCTGCCGTGACCTGCCGTGACCTGCCGTGGGAGGGGTGTGGGAGGACACTCAGCAGTCGCCAGGCTGGAGGCCAGGAGACCTTCCAGGATGAGGCATGTGGGCAGCACCCGAGGTCAGAGCGAAATAAGGGTGGGGCGGGGCCCACAGCCCCTGGGTGGAAGGCGGGGCCACGGCTCAGGGCTGCCCAGGACAGTACGTCTAGAAGCTCCAGGAAGGCCAGGGCCCTTCAACCCTCCATGTAAACTCCGTCCTCTCCTTCGGCGCTGAAATATTTACCAGTGCACAGAACTCCTGTTCAACACATGCTGAAGAATGACCCATTGACCTCATGGGTGTTTAGGGGCCCAGGCACTGCACTGGGTCCTGGACAAAAGGGCGGCACGGCCACCTCCCCCGGCTCCAGGCCTGCCCTGGGGTCTGGCGGGGCCCGGAGCCCTGGTCACTGAATGGGCAGCTGGCCCGCTCCAGGCCCCGCGGCGGGCAGGGCTTGCTGACGGCTCACCAGGCCGAGGGGCCCAGCGGGCCAGCACTGCAGGTCGCTGCTTCTGAGGCCTTGGACTCTGATGTGAACGCAGGGGTCAGGGAGGGCGCTCCCAGGCCGGACTCCAGTCGCCTCTGCCTGAGGCTGCTCTTGCTTTTCTCAGGGTCTCCTCTAGATGGTGCAAGGGAGCCGGGTACAGCGTGTCCGCTGCGGCCTCCCAGGCTCCCCCAGGATGGCAGTGACCACAGGGCACGTCCGACTGAGTATAGCTGGGAGGCTGCAACCTGGAGCAGGGACGGGACAGAGCTCAGGCCTCTGTGGTGGAGGGTGGCCAACTCGAGCCCCCGCAGCACAGCGGGGCTGCTCTGGACCTTGGCGGCCCCCTGTGGCCCGACAGGCTCCCTGATGCCTTAGGCACCCTCTTAATCCTGTTTAAGCTGCAGGCTGGGAGCCACCCCCCTGGGGGTGAACATGGTTGCCAGCCCGCAAACCCCTGGTCCTGAACGCCAGCTCCAAGCAGAGTAAGAAAGACCCAGGTGTCCAGAACAACATGTGGACCCCGGGGCTGGAGAGGAAAGGGCGAGGGAGAGACAGGAGGGGAAGGGGGATGGGAAGAGTCAGGAGACTGGACTGACACACAGGCGTGGCCACGTGTGAAACAGCTGCTGTACACGCAGGGAGCCCAGCTCGGTGCTCCGTGGTGCTCTGTGCAGTGTGGGGTGGGGGGAGGTCCAGGAGGGGATCCTTGCCTGGAAAATTCCACCGACAGAGGAGCAGGCTACAGTCCATGGAGTCACAGAGTCGTGTATCTGTGAGCACACTCACAGCTGATTCTGTCATACAGCAGAAACTAACACGTTAAAAGCAGCTGTACCCCAGTTTTAAAGAAGGTAAGAAAGACCCCTCTGTGCACGTGGGGACCCCCAACATGGGCTCTCCTGACCAAGGCGGGCTTCGTCCAAGCCCCTTCTGCCTCCAGGCTCCTGGGGCCTCTGCTTCTGTTCCTTCTGGGTGAGGGCTGGGGCACTGGGTTCAGGGAGAGTTTCTGGGGGGACTGGGCAGGACCCTGGGAGGGTAGCCTGGGGGCCCTGAATCCAGGAGCCTGCACTTTGAGGAGTGGCGTTTGAGGGGCTCACACCTGACTTGCTCCCCAGTGGGGAGGCTCTGGGCAGGGCTGGGGCCTCCCTTTCCAGGGCCCTCCCTGCCCTCTGCCTCAGGCTTGTGGGTGGGGCCGGGAGAGACGCTGGGCTCCCCACCCGCATCTCTGCAGCCGCCCAGACACACTGCATCCCTCAGATCCAGGGGGCAGGGGCCGCACACACCTCCTCACCCAGATACTGGCTGACTTGCCCACTCAACGCACCTAATTCAGGAAGTGCCCTCTGCCCTCAGACGGCCGCCGCCTCCTGCCCTCTGATTCTACATAACCAGCTCCCAGGCTGACTGAGGAGGGCTTTTGTTTGGATTTCCCCCCATTTGTTTTTTCAATCATGGTTGAATTCTTGCTTCTTTCTCTGTGGCCTTGTGGCAGGTGCCGTCCTGTAACACTTGTGGACCAAGCACGCCGCCCAGATCTCGTGGGGAAGCCGGCTTCCCAGAGAGGGATTTAACTGAAAGCCCCTCCTGGCCTGTTCACAACTTCCGCCACCTCCCTGGCCCCCTCGGTACCGCCCCCTCCCTTGCAGCAGTCTGAGTCCCAGGCACCAGGCACTCCCACGATAATTTGGGAAAGTCCCTTCACCCGGCTGGGCATCGGTTCAGATGGTGAACGGGGCACATAGGAATTCAGACTTGCCACACAGCCGTGCTGAGACGCACACAGGACCAGGCAGGGGGCCCTCGCCCAGCTCATGGCTCAGCCCTGCCCCCGTCCCTCCTCTCGTTCAGCAGCTTTATCTGCTGTTTGAATCTGTATCAAAGTAATACAGATTCTGTACAGATTCTGACTGTGGCTCAGAGCGTGAACTTGTTATTGCCAAATTCAGACTTAAATTGAAGAAAGTAGGGAAAATCACTAGACCATTCAAGTATGACCTAAATCTAATGCCTTACAGTGGAAGTGACAAATAGATTTGAGGGATTAGATCTGAGTGCCTGATTATCTATGGACAGAGGTTCATGACATTGTACAGGAGGTGGTGATCAAGACCATCGCCAAGAAAAAGAAATGCAAAAAGGCAAAATGATTGTCTGAGGAGGCCTTACGAATAGCTGAGAAAAGAAGAGAAGCGAAAGGCAAAGGAGAAAACGAAAAATATACCCGTTTGAATGCAGAGTTCCAAGGAGTAGCAAGGAGAGCTAACAAAGCCTTCCTCAGTGATCAGTGCAAAGAAGAGAGGAAAACAAAGATGGGTCCAGTAAAGGACAGAGATGGTGTGGACCTGACAGAAGCAGAGGGTGTCAAGAAGAGGCGGCAGGAATACACGTAAGAACCGCACAAAAAAGTCTTAATGACCTGGATAACCACTCACCTAGAGCCAGACATCCTGGAATGTGAGCTCAAGTGGGCCTTAGAAAGCATCACTACGAACAAAGCTAGTGAGGTGATGGAATTCCAGTTGAGCTATTGCAAATCCTGAAAGATGATGGTGATAAAGTGCTGCAGTCAGTATGTCAACAAATTTGGAAAACTCAGCAGTGGCCACAGGACTGGAAAAGATCAGTTTTCATTCCAATCCCAAAGAAAGGCAATGCCAAAGAATGCTCAAACGACCGCACAATTGTACTCATCTCACATGCTAGGAAAGTAATGCTCAAAATTCTCCAAGCCAGGCTTCAACCGTACATGAACTGAACTTCCAGATGTTCAAGCTGGTTTTAGAACCAGAGATCAAATTGCCAACATCTTCTGGATCATGGAAAAAGTAAGACAGTTCCAGAAGAACATCTATTTTTGCTTTATTGACTATGCCAAAGCCTTTGACTGTGCGGATCACAATCTGTGGAAAATTTTTAAAGAGATGGGAATACCAGACCACCTTACCTGCCTCTTGAGAAATCTGTATGCAGGTCAGGAAGCAACAGTTAGAACCAGACAGGGAACAATGGACTGGTTCCAAACTGGGAAAGTAGTATATTGGTCAAGGCTGTATACTGTCACCCTGCTTATTTAACTTATATGCAGAGGACATCATGTGAAATGCCAGGCTGGAGGAAGCACAAGCTGGAATCAAGATTGCTGGCAGGAATATCAATAACCTCAGATACACAGATTACACCACCCTTATGGCAGAAAGCTAAGAGAAACTAAAGAGTCTCTTGATGAAAATGAAAAAGGAGAGTGAAAAGCTGGCTTAAAACTCAGCATTCAAAAGCTAAGATCATGGCATCTGGTCTCATTACTTCATGGCAAATAGATGGGGAAAGAATGGAAACAGTGAGAGACTAATTTTTTTGAGCTCCAAAATCACTGCAGATGGTGACTGCAGCTGAAATTAAAAGATGAAATTAAAAGACACTTGCTCCTTGGAAGGAAAGCTATGACCAACCTAGACAGCATATTAAAAAGCAGAGATATTACTTTGCCAACAAACGTCCATCTAGTGAAAGCTATGGTTTTTCCAGTGGTCATGTGTGGATGTGAGAGTTGAACTATGAAGAAAGCTGAGCGCCAAAGAACTGATGCTTTTGAGCTGTGGTGTTGGAGAAGACTCCTGAGAGTCCCTTGGACTGCAAGGAGATACAACCAGTCCATCCTAAAGGAGATCATTGGAATATTCATTGGAAGGACTGATGCTGAAGCTGAAACTCCAACACTCTGGCCACTTGATGTGAATAACTGACTCATTAGAAAAGACCCTGATGCTGGGAAAGATTGAAGGTGGGAGAAGGGGATGACAGAGGATGAGATGGTTGGATGGCATCACCAACTCAATGGACATGAGTTTGAGTGAACTCCGGGAGTTTATGACGGACAGGGAGGCCTGGCGCGCTGCAGGCATGGGGTCACAGAGCTGGAACCGAACTGACTGACTGAATAGATGGACCTAGTTTCAAAAGTCAAATAACATTGCCGATCAGCACAGGGAAAAGAGTGGGTGCCTGCCCACCTCACCGCGGTTCCGGAAACAGAGGCCCAGAGCGATCACTTGTGTGATCACCGTCCTGGGTGTGCTGGGCTGCCCTGTCCCGTTTGCACTTTATCTCCATGTTTCTAAATGGGAAACGTTTTATTTTGTGAGTTCTATAACTCCCCCCGCCTTTTTTTCTGTTTCAACCTCCCGTCTTCCTAACTGAGAGAGGCCTTGGGTCTCCCCACTGCCTCTCGGTTCAGTGGCATCACACCCTCCTTTCTTATGACGGACAGGGAGGCCTGGCGCGCTGCAGGCATGGGGTCACAGAGCTGGAACCGAACTGACTGACTGAATAGATGGACCTAGTTTCAAAAGTCAAATAACATTGCCGATCAGCACAGGGAAAAGAGTGGGTGCCTGCCCACCTCACCGCGGTTCCGGAAACAGAGGCCCAGAGCGATCACTTGTGTGATCACCGTCCTGGGTGTGCTGGGCTGCCCTGTCCCGTTTGCACTTTATCTCCATGTTTCTAAATGGGAAACGTTTTATTTTGTGAGTTCTATAACTCCCCCCGCCTTTTTTTCTGTTTCAACCTCCCGTCTTCCTAACTGAGAGAGGCCTTGGGTCTCCCCACTGCCTCTCGGTTCAGTGGCATCACACCCTCCTTTCGAGGGAAACAGCGCTGAGCGCTGCCGTGGCCGTGGCTGGAAGCTCAGCACGGCTGAGCGGACTGTCACCCCGACGTCACCTGTCTCTAGGCCTGTCTTCTCCATGACGAGGGCTCCTCAGTCCTGGGCTTCCTGGGTCCAAGCCCGCTCTGTGCCTTTCACCAGCACAAGGGGGCCGGGCCCTCTGCCGCTCCCGTGTCCTGACCTCCTCCCCGTCCGCAGCCCACCAAGCGGCATCTGTGGGCCCGCAGGGTGTGTGAGCAGGCTGCTTCAGGTCCGTCTGTCCAGCCTCACCCCCCGGCTTCCGGGAGGCCTCAGGGGCCTGCCCCAGCTCCGAGCCTCTGAGCACTGCCTCCTGCGGGGAGAGGACGAGCCCCTGTCCTACCGGATGGGTGTCTGCCAGACTCTTTGGGAGTCTCTTGCAGTGAGGCTTCTCTGGGGTCTGACTGCGCACTACCCAGTCTTCACAAGAATCCTGTTAACTCAGGTGGGCCGGAGACCCCCAGCTCTGAGGCCGAGCGAAGCTGTCTCCAGGGCTTACCTGCTGCCCAGCTCTGGGCCCCTGGGCAGCTCTGCGGAGCTCAGGGCCTCCTTGGTGAGGCTGTGTGCCCTCTGGGGGGCAGGAGATGTCCCCCAAGTGTGCCCCTTCGGCTGGCCATCACTTTGAGGAACGGAGGGGACGCTGCCCTTTGGGGAGGGACCTTCCGTGGCTGAGGGAATCTTTCTCTGCGAGTGTCCCTCTCCGCCCAAAGTGGGGGTGACTCTGGATCCGGAGAGACTCTTACTGGGGACAGCATGAACTTAAACACATGTAACCACCGTGGCCTTGGCCCTGCTCCCCCTGGCCACCCCCAGAGCAGGCTTTCCCCGCTCCCTTCTCCTTCTATCTTCAGCTCAGGGAGTTAAGACGGACGGGGAAGCTCTGGGTGGGGCTTCAAATGCCGCTGTACTGGCACACCGCAGACGGGGCGGCTGAGACGCGGGCTCTTCTCCGTGTTCTGGGAGCTGGAAGCCCAGGCCTAGTTTCTGGCGGGTCCTCTTTCCCACCTTGCGGATGGCCGTCTCCTCCCCGAATCCCCACGTAGCCCTGTCTGTGTGCCCGGACACTTGCGGGGACGGCTGAGGGAGCCTAGTGAAGGCACAGGGGCTGTGACTGCTCTGCCCGAGGAACACGAGGTTCAGGGCATCCCTCGGCCGGCAGGCTCCTCCAGGGCCCGGTCTGCCTGCAGGAAGCGCTCTGACCCCCTGCGTCTGTCCGCGGGGCCCTGGGGGGGGCCTGGGTCTCTCCTGCCACCCCTGGCTCAGCCCCAGTGCGTGCAGCTCCTGCAGGTGAACACGGCGCCCATGTGATGCCAGCCCCGGAGAGACTCGGGGAGCTGCACTCAGTTCCCTGGAAGCGGCCACACCAGGCATGGGACAGGCACCCCCTCCTTCCAGGCCGGACACTGGCCATGCCCAAGGGTGGACAGGCCACTGGGCAGCAGGACGTGAGGGACCCAGATGCCAGTGAGGCCCGAGCACATACTTGCTTCACCTTTATTGCACTTTTACCACATTGCAAACTAATCCACGGAAATGCCTCGGAGGTGCCCAGCTGCAGGACTGGCCGCATGTGCGCCAGCTCCAGATGGGGCTGGGGCGGCGCGGCGCCTGGGGGACGGCGCGGCGCCTGGGGGCCGGCTGGTCCTTCATGTCGCCTGAAACCCACGCGTTGTTCATCCCTCGACGCGAGTCCGTGAGGGCCTCGGGAGTCTCCCGTGGCCCCGGGAAGAGAGGAGAGTTTCTACTTCGAGCTTGGTCCAGAGTGGGAGCCCTTCTCGGGACCATCTGGGCCAGCCGGGTGGCCCCCAGTGTGACCTGCGGGGTGGTCAGGGTCTGTACAGATAATGTCTCTATGTATGTACATTTACACCAGGTATAAATACAAAATCGAAGTAAAGGCTTCCTCTCCATAAAAAGGGTGCTGGCCCGCCACCAGGCCGCCTCTGTCCGTGGGCACAGTGTGCGCCCCTGGCTGCCCAGGTCTGAAGCGCGGCGCCTGCCCCGGCAGCCTGTCTGCCCCGTGTGGGCTTGGGTCCCGGGCGGCTGGCCTGGCCGCGGCCCGCGTTCACTACCTCCCGGCTGCGGCTCTGTGCTCGGGGCCCAGGTCGTCCTCCACGACGCTGTGCAGCCCGTCCTTCTCCACGCAGACCCCGACCGCCTGCAGCACGATGCGCAGCCGCCGGTCCAGTGCCTCCAGGTGCGGCTGGAACAGCACGGGAGCCACACGGTCCGCGCGCAGGGACTCGGCCATCAGCAGGCTCAGCCGGTGCTCCTCCTGGGCCAGGAGCTGCAGCCGCAGGTACGTGGACCGCCGGATCCTGCCGGAGACGAAGGTCAGGCTGGCGCCCAGGTAGGAGCCTGCCTGCACCTCATCCCTGCTCCAGCGGCTTCAGGGGCGCTGGGGAGGGTCCCACCTGCAGGGGGCTCCGGCAGACCCCATCCTTTCTGCTGGGAGTGGGGCGTGAGATAGCCACGGCTCGGCTCAGTCTCTGGGCCAGGGGCACGCACGGAGCAGGAGGCTGGGCCCTACGGCCTGTCTCCCCGGTTGTTAAAGGGAGGGGCTGGGTTCAGGAGTCAGATGAGGGGAGCGTGGGGGTGGGGGCCTCGGCGGCTTCCTCTGCTGCTGTGGGGGCAGGGAGCCGGTCCGGGAGGCACTGCCCCCAGCGGGGTGGGAAGGCTCCACCTGGCCTGTGGCTGCTGGTCCTTCATGTCGCCTGAAACCCACGCGTTGTTCATCCCTCGACGCGAGTCCGTGAGGGCCTCGGGAGTCTCCCGTGGCCCCGGGAAGAGAGGAGAGTTTCTACTTCGAGCTTGGTCCAGAGTGGGAGCCCTTCTCGGGACCATCTGGGCCAGCCGGGTGGCCCCCAGTGTGACCTGCGGGGTGGTCAGGGTCTGTACAGATAATGTCTCTATGTATGTACATTTACACCAGGTATAAATACAAAATCGAAGTAAAGGCTTCCTCTCCATAAAAAGGGTGCTGGCCCGCCACCAGGCCGCCTCTGTCCGTGGGCACAGTGTGCGCCCCTGGCTGCCCAGGTCTGAAGCGCGGCGCCTGCCCCGGCAGCCTGTCTGCCCCGTGTGGGCTTGGGTCCCGGGCGGCTGGCCTGGCCGCGGCCCGCGTTCACTACCTCCCGGCTGCGGCTCTGTGCTCGGGGCCCAGGTCGTCCTCCACGACGCTGTGCAGCCCGTCCTTCTCCACGCAGACCCCGACCGCCTGCAGCACGATGCGCAGCCGCCGGTCCAGTGCCTCCAGGTGCGGCTGGAACAGCACGGGAGCCACACGGTCCGCGCGCAGGGACTCGGCCATCAGCAGGCTCAGCCGGTGCTCCTCCTGGGCCAGGAGCTGCAGCCGCAGGTACGTGGACCGCCGGATCCTGCCGGAGACGAAGGTCAGGCTGGCGCCCAGGTAGGAGCCTGCCTGCACCTCATCCCTGCTCCAGCGGCTTCAGGGGCGCTGGGGAGGGTCCCACCTGCAGGGGGCTCCGGCAGACCCCATCCTTTCTGCTGGGAGTGGGGCGTGAGATAGCCACGGCTCGGCTCAGTCTCTGGGCCAGGGGCACGCACGGAGCAGGAGGCTGGGCCCTACGGCCTGTCTCCCCGGTTGTTAAAGGGAGGGGCTGGGTTCAGGAGTCAGATGAGGGGAGCGTGGGGGTGGGGGCCTCGGCGGCTTCCTCTGCTGCTGTGGGGGCAGGGAGCCGGTCCGGGAGGCACTGCCCCCAGCGGGGTGGGAAGGCTCCACCTGGCCTGTGGCTGCGGGTGGGCTGGGCTGGGCTGGGGCGTCTGCAGGGGCAGGGCCGTACCTGCAGCACTGCTGTAGAGGCACCAGGATGGACAGCTCGTCGTGAGAGTGCTTCCCAAACCTGGGGGAAGAAGGGCAGAGCTGGGGAGCAGGTGGGGCACCTGGGCAGAGCGGCTAGGCCGCCCCTGGGGCCCGCCAGTGGCCTGCCTCCTGCTGTCCCCAGCCCAGACGCAGGGCCTGGGGTGAGGCAGGTGAACACAGCCCGTCTCACCCTCTGGCCGCTGGACTGAGCGGAAGCTCGACAGTGAGAGGCCCTGGCCGGGCCAGGTGGACGAGGTCTGAGGGCAGGGCAGCCTCGGATCCGGCAGCAGGGGTGTGTTTCACAGCTGGGAGTGAGGGCCCCACACACTACCCGGGTGCCCAGAGCTGACTCCCCCGAGGCGTCCAGGCACTTGCGGCTCTGGCCGCGGGGGACCTGAGCCCTGCACACAGGCCGGCTCGGGCCCGTCCCTCAGCCCACAGGAGCCTTGGCCAGGGCCCTGCGTCGCCCCAAGGGGCCTCTGGGGGCTGGGCCGTCCCTCCCACGGAGCGCCTGCCCCCCGGAGTGTCTGGGCCGGGGGACAGCTGGCCCCTCGCGGTGCCTGGAAGGGCTCACCCTCTCCCGTTGTCTAAGTGGATGATGAAAGTCTCGTTCCCAAACTTCTCGAAGTCTCGTAGTGATGGCGGTCCATGTTCCCTGTGGGGACAAGCCTGCTGGGAGCCTGCGTGAGGCTCGGCGGCGAGCCCTCCCTCCCCGTCTGGCCTCCGCGCAGGGAGCAGTGAGCACGACCGCGACCGTGGTGGCTGGGCCTGAGCTGGGCAGGCCGGGGGCCCTGGACATACCCATGAGGAAGTCGAAGATGGTCATGTCCATGACGTCCAGGATGCGGTGGCTGCTGTCGTAGGGGGGCGTCTGTTTCACTTCCTCGCAGTAGTCAGGGTCCACTTCCCACCTGCAGGGGACCCGGCATCAGCATGGTGGGCTCCTCTACGACAAGGAGGCCCAAACCACCTCCTGGGGCTGCCCGGCTCAGGACAGCGGATCCACGGGGCAGCCAGGGGGTCCGAGTGAGAAGGTGTCACCGCAGAGCAAAGGATCTCTGCAGGGGGCTGAGGCTGCATTAACAGGAGCATGGGGCTGGGAGGTGGCTGAACCACGCCACCCAGTGTGTGGACAGGCTAACACTCGCGAGGATCTCCACGCTGGAGAGACAGCGTCTCTCTCAAAGGGGGAAGGGATCTGAAGCCTCGTCTAGTTGTGGAAGGACCCGGGGAGTGGTCGGCGCCCAGTCCCTGCGTGAGGGGCCCTTTCTGATCATCTGTGGCCTCAAGCACAGCCCTGCTGCTCCCCACGCTGTCTGCTGTGGATGAGACCCCGGGGATCGTTCTCTGCAGCAGGGCGGCGGGAGCCAGCCCTCCCGAGGCCCCAGGGGCAGGACTCGGAGTTCCCGGCCCAACGCCCCACGCACTCTGCCTTCTTGCGCTTGTGGTAGGAGCGCCGCCAGGGGTTCCGCCAGGTCTTCCTCTTGGCCAGGGACAAGTCGGGCAGGAAGGCGGCCAGCGAGCCCTCGATCTGGTCCGGCTTCCCGCACAGGGCGTGCTCCGTGGAGCAGTAGTAGGAGCACTCCCCGTAGAAGCAGGTGTTGTTGGCTGCGGGCAGAGGGGAGGTCAGCAGGGGCCCACAGGCGGGGCGACGCTCCCCTCCCTGGGCGGGGCCCGCCCACGGTCTCACCCCGGACTTCAGCCGCCTGCCCTGGCCCTGCGTCGCAGACCACAGGGCCACACAGCTCGGGACTCAGAGCTGGGATCGGAGTCTGGGATCTTCCTCATCACCCTCCAAACTAAGTCTGGGGTCTGTGGAGGTTCTGTTCAGTGGTTTGCAAAAGGCCCTCATTCCAAAGTGAGGCAGCGTGGGGCAGATGCTTGCAATCATGACCGAATAAGCACCCAGTACTCGCACAAGAACACTTCCGTCTCAGTAATAACAAGATAAATAACCCCATCTATAAATGGGCAAAGGAGCTCAAGGATCCTTCTCCAAAGAATATATAGTAATGGCCAGCAAGCACAGGGAAAGACGCTGGGCACCGTGAGTCATCGGAGAAACGCAAATCAAATCCACAGTTTCTCACCCACGAGGACAGTCTTGATGAAAAGAACAGATACTACCAGTGTGGCTGAAGGTGTGGAGAGAGAGAGTAGCTGCACCCTGACGCGGCCGCGGTGGGAGCGTCAGACGGCGTGAGAGCCAGTCAGAAAGGCGGACACAGAGCCGGCGATCCTGCCACCCCACTCCCAGGCACACACCTGGGAGAAAGGCACACACGTCCACGCAGACCCTCGACAGAGATGTTCCCAGCAGACCATCCCCAGAGTCAGCGTGGTTTGCCCGTAACACGGAATAGCATTTAGCCACAAAAGGAATGGAGTGGGGCACCGCGTGGGTGAACCACGAACACTTCAGGCAAAGCCAGACGCCGTGTGCATGGAACCCTGGGAGCAGACGGACTGAACGGAAGCTGGCGGCTCTCAGAGCAGAGAGGAGGGGAAAGGGGGGTGACTTTGAACAGTGATGGCTTCTTTCGGGGTGAGCAAATATCCTGGAATCAGTGGGGCCTGTTGCACAGCACGGAGAATGCACAAAAAGCAGTGAACTGCACACTTCACACCCCGGACTCAAGGCGTGAGGGTCACGTCCCCACAGGAGGTCTGCACACCGGACTCAAGGCGTGAGGGTCACGTCCCCACAGGAGGACTGCACACTTCACACACCGGACTCAAGGCGTGTGGGTCACGTCCCCACAGGAGGTCTGCACACCGGACTCAAGGCGTGAGGGTCACGTCCCCACAGGAGGTCTGCACACCGGACTCAAGGCGTGAGGGTCACGTCCCCACAGGAGGACTGCACACTTCACACACCGGACTCAAGGCGTGTGGGTCACGTCCCCACAGGAGGTCTGCACACCGGACTCAAGGCGTGAGGGTCACGTCCCCACAGGAGGTCTGCACACCGGACTCAAGGCGTGAGGGTCACGTCCCCACAGGAGGACTGCACACTTCACACACCGGACTCAAGGCGTGTGGGTCACGTCCCCACAGGAGGTCTGCACACCGGACTCAAGGCGTGAGGGTCACGTCCCCACAGGAGGTCTGCACACCGGACTCAAGGCGTGAGGGTCACGTCCCCACAGGAGGACTGCACACTTCACACACCGGACTCAAGGCGTGTGGGTCACGTCCCCACAGGAGGTCTGCACACCGGACTCAAGGCGTGAGGGTCACGTCCCCACAGGAGGTCTGCACACCGGACTCAAGGCGTGAGGGTCACGTCCCCACAGGAGGACTGCACACCGGACTCAAGGCGTGAGGGTCACGTCCCCACAGGAGGACTGCACACCGGACTCAAGGCGTGAGGGTCACGTCCCCACAGGAGGACTGCACACTTCACACACCGGACTCAAGGCGTGTGGGTCACGTCCCCACAGGAGGTCTGCACACTGGACTCAAGGCGTGAGGGTCACGTCCCCACAGGAGGACTGCACACCGGACTCAAGGCGTGAGGGTCACGTCCCCACAGGAGGACTGCACACTTCACACCCCGGACTCAAGGCGTGAGAGTCACGTCCCCACAGGAGGACTGCACACTTCACACCCTGGACTCAAGGCGTGAGGGTCACGTCCCCACAGGAGGACTGCACACCGGACTCAAGGCATGAGGGTCACGTCCCCACAGGAGGACTGCACACTTCACACCCCGGACTCAAGGCGTGAGGGTCACGTCCCCACAGGAGAAGTGCACACCGGACTCAAGGCGTGAGGGTCACGTCCCCACAGGAGGACTGCACACTTCACACACTGGACTCAAGGCGTGTTTACCTATGGAACCGCCCGTTTTCAGGATGAAAATCCTCTCCGAGCCCTGGAATTGGTGACTGTAACCCCTAACCCTAAGCTGGCTTTAGATGTGAAGAGAGAGGCATTTCCCAGGCCAACAGCTTTCTCCCCGTCAGAAACCCGGCCTATGCGGGGGTGTCAGGGGGCGCTCCTCCAGCCTGCGGCCTCTCACTGCTCTGCTCTGCGGCCCCGTGGGGGCTGGGCCCTCACTCCTCCGAGCCTCCGTCCCTGAACAGGGGGCTGTTCAGCTCCTGACCCGGGGAGCAGAGAGGGCAGGCGTGGAGTGGCTGGGCTCGGGGAGGCAGTGCCCGTTTCCCTTGACAGTGATGCCCAGGGCAGCTCAGGGCAGTGGGCCAGATGGCGGGGAGGACCCGAGGACTCCAACGAGATGGGCTCCCTGGGGAGGGCCCTGGTCTCCGTGAAGATCAGGGGGTCCCAGCCTGCCAGCCTGAGGGTTCCGGAGAATCCAGGCCGGTTCCTCTGAATGTTTTGGGGCTTTGCTGGCAGGAGGGGTGAGTCCTTGCCCATCTCAGAGGCCCCGAGGGTGTGTGTGGGGTGTCACAAGGGGCAGGGCTGCTGAGGAGGGGTCTGTCTGCTCTGGGAAACCTGTCTGGCCCCCGGCGGGAGTCTGGACACTGACCATAGTAACAGAGGCCCACCCCGCCAGCCCCCAGCTAGTGTGGGGGAGAGCTGCTATGAGGGTGGCCGAGTGGCGGGGAGGGGCAGGAGAGGCTGGGGGTGCACAGCGCGCCCCTCCCCATCTGCCGCACCCCCTCCCCATCTGCTGCGCCCCCCTGAGCACCCTGCCCCCATGGCCTAGACCTGCACAGGAGCACGCAGGCCAATCTCAGGATAAGAGGTGCAGCAATGGATTCACCGGGGAAGCAGGAGAAAGGTGTCACACGGCAGACGCGGGCTCGGCTGCCAGCCCCCACTCAGTCCTGTGGTGATGGGGACTCAGCCTCCCCCTGCCGATGCTGCCCCTGGCTGACGCTGCCCCCAGCTGGCTGGCCACCTCTACCTTAGCCCACCGGGCTCCCCAGCCTCTGCAGGTTGCACATGTCTCCCCTACTTTGACGGGCCCCAGAGCAGGGCTACTTAGGGCCTCGAGGCTGGAGGCAGTGCTGTGGAAGGGCACCCAGCAAAGTTCGGCCTCTGCAGCTTTTACAGCCCGCGACAGGCGCAGAAATGCCAGCAAAGCAGAATGCTCCAAAAGAATCAAAACAGACCTCATTTTCTACAGTGAGATCAAAGCTGGTTCCTGTTAGCCTGCTGCTTAAGAGAAAACCAAACGCTTCCCAAGGCTTTCGGGGAGAAATCTGGCTGAC
This sequence comes from Madoqua kirkii, assembly GCA_006408675.1. Classification (NCBI taxonomy): domain Eukaryota; kingdom Metazoa; phylum Chordata; class Mammalia; order Artiodactyla; family Bovidae; genus Madoqua; species Madoqua kirkii. The sequence goes on along the minus strand of SJYC01146410.1, from coordinate 23,512 downwards.
GGAGCAGAGGCGGTGGGAACAGAGACAGTCTGGGCGGAGAGGGCGGGTGTCCGCGGCAGCAGGCGGAGCTGAGCCCAGAGCCGGCTCAGGAGCACATCCAGGCGGGGCCGGACGCCAAGCCGGGGACCCACAGGACTGGGAGAGCGGCCAGGAGCAGGGACCCCCATGGGTCCCGCCTTTGGGACTGACCAGGCTGAGTGACGACGTGGCTCAGGGCAAGGGGGGTGTCAGCGCCCGCCGATGCCAGCATCGGCGATGACGAGGGAGACCCGGTCCCGGTGTGCACGGGTGCGAGAGCGGGGTGCGATGCCTGCCTCTCAGATCACCCACCTAGAGACAAGTGACTGCTGACCGTGGAAAGGAGCCCTTGCTCGTTTACAAACCTCCGTAAGACAACTGAGCTCAGGGAACACAGCAAGGGCGCAGCGGGGAGGCCCCTGGGCCCAAGCGGGAGGGAGACCCAGCAGAGAGGCTGCTTGATTTGTGTCGTTCTTGGGATTTCAGACTTCAGCCCCTCCGCTTCCTTGCAACAAGCTACTGATCGGGCTCATCAACCGGTTCAGAAACAAAAGAGGAACACGGGACAGGGCGCAGATCCGGCGGCTCAGGGCAACGCCGCGGCGGGAGAGACAGCTGCCCAGTGCCGCCCTGCAGCGAGGGCCTGGCAGAAGCAGCGCCGTCCGGACAGAAGGCAGGCCATGGCCGTCCTGGCGGGGGCAGGGCTGGGAGGGGACCTGGCCCACCCCGCCAGCCCCCAGCTAGTGTGGGGGAGAGCTGCTATGAGGGTGGCCGAGTGGCGGGGAGGGGCAGGAGAGGCTGGGGGTGCACAGCGCGCCCCTCCCCATCTGCCGCACCCCCTCCCCATCTGCTGCGCCCCCCTGAGCACCCTGCCCCCATGGCCTAGACCTGCACAGGAGCACGCAGGCCAATCTCAGGATAAGAGGTGCAGCAATGGATTCACCGGGGAAGCAGGAGAAAGGTGTCACACGGCAGACGCGGGCTCGGCTGCCAGCCCCCACTCAGTCCTGTGGTGATGGGGACTCAGCCTCCCCCTGCCGATGCTGCCCCTGGCTGACGCTGCCCCCAGCTGGCTGGCCACCTCTACCTTAGCCCACCGGGCTCCCCAGCCTCTGCAGGTTGCACATGTCTCCCCTACTTTGACGGGCCCCAGAGCAGGGCTACTTAGGGCCTCGAGGCTGGAGGCAGTGCTGTGGAAGGGCACCCAGCAAAGTTCGGCCTCTGCAGCTTTTACAGCCCGCGACAGGCGCAGAAATGCCAGCAAAGCAGAAATGCTCCAAAAGAATCAAAACAGACCTCATTTTCTACAGTGAGATCAAAGCTGGTTCCTGTTAGCCTGCTGCTTAAGAGAAAACCAAACGCTTCCCAAGGCTTTCGGGGAGAAATCTGGCTGACGGAGCAGAGGCGGTGGGAACAGAGACAGTCTGGGCGGAGAGGGCGGGTGTCCGCGGCAGCAGGCGGAGCTGAGCCCAGAGCCGGCTCAGGAGCACATCCAGGCGGGGCCGGACGCCAAGCCGGGGACCCACAGGACTGGGAGAGCGGCCAGGAGCAGGGACCCCCATGGGTCCCGCCTTTGGGACTGACCAGGCTGAGTGACGACGTGGCTCAGGGCAAGGGGGGTGTCAGCGCCCGCCGATGCCAGCATCGGCGATGACGAGGGAGACCCGGTCCCGGTGTGCACGGGTGCGAGAGCGGGGTGCGATGCCTGCCTCTCAGATCACCCACCTAGAGACAAGTGACTGCTGACCGTGGAAAGGAGCCCTTGCTCGTTTACAAACCTCCGTAAGACAACTGAGCTCAGGGAACACAGCAAGGGCGCAGCGGGGAGGCCCCTGGGCCCAAGCGGGAGGGAGACCCAGCAGAGAGGCTGCTTGATTTGTGTCGTTCTTGGGATTTCAGACTTCAGCCCCTCCGCTTCCTTGCAACAAGCTACTGATCGGGCTCATCAACCGGTTCAGAAACAAAAGAGGAACACGGGACAGGGCGCAGATCCGGCGGCTCAGGGCAACGCCGCGGCGGGAGAGACAGCTGCCCAGTGCCGCCCTGCAGCGAGGGCCTGGCAGAAGCAGCGCCGTCCGGACAGAAGGCAGGCCATGGCCGTCCTGGCGGGGGCAGGGCTGGGAGGGGACCCTGGGGATGGACCGGTCACCTTCGCTGTGAGGATGCTTCCAGGCGTAGCGAAACTGCTCAGACTCCAAGTGGCAACTAACCATCTAAAGCCGGGGTGTGGGGACGGGGGGCAGGCACCGGGGGCTGGGTGGGCCTGCATCCCCTGGACGTGACCGAGGTGGGCACACGCCCCCACAGGCCTAACCTCAGAGCCCCTCCCTACAAGGCTCTCGCTCGGGCCCTCAGTACCGTCACATGGGCCAGACACTGTTCACAGGGGATGGAGCCCTCTCGCCTCGGGGGTCCCGTCCTGCTCTCCTCTCTGTGGGCTCGGAGAGGAGGAACTGCTAGCGCTGTGTGACAGGGACGGCCCCTGACGGAGCGAGGGCTGTGGGCCTCCGCGCTGACCAGCTCACCACGCGGCTGAGAAGTGTGCTGACCTACAAGGAAGGGGCTTCTGGGCCAGTGGATCTTTGGACCTGGCGAGTGGATTCTGTCTGTGTGAACTGGCTGGGTGGGTGCCTGGCGTGGTGGAGGCATCCTGCAGGGTCGGGAGCCCGGCCGTGCTCTGCGAGGTCTTGGTGGCCCAGCTGGGTCACGCATCACTGGGACAACGCAAAATGTTCCAAGACGAGATACAAGTGGCAAAAGCCCCAGGATGCAGGAGGGTTTCCTCGGGGTCCAGTCTCAGGAGGGGCTGCCTGGCCCCAAGGGTGTGGTCAGGAAGGGAGCTCCAAGGATCAGATCTGACGCAAGCGGGCACACAGCCCCGCTGAGCCTGACTCTCCTGTGTGTGCTGGAGGGTGGCACCACGTAGTCGGGACCTTACGCACCTGGAGTGGGCAGGGGCCCGAGGGCAGGGCAGTGCCAGCCCTCCAGGGACCAGGGGAAGCCCCACTCTGTGTCCAGAGCTCCACAGAGGAGAGGGCGGCCGCAGGGCCCTGAGCCACGTGAGGGTCTTTCTGGGGCGTTTTAATCTGGGGGCGTCCAGAGAACGGGGGTCCGCTCTGGCTGCACCACCTGCAGAAGCCTCCCAGGAGGCTGGGAGTTCGCCCCGGCCTTTGGCAGCAGCAACATCACCCACAGCCCAGGGGTGGAGTCAGGAGCGACGAAGACCACCTGGCGGCTCTGAGACTTGGGGCGACGCAGACACAGTGCTGAAGCCAGGCTGCTCCCGGTGCAGGGGCAGGCCCCGTCACAGGGGAGGGGCCACAGGGGAGAGGCCACAGGGGAGGGGCCACAGGGGAGAGGTCACAGGGGAGGGGTCACAGGGGAGGGGCCACAGGGGAGAGGCCACAGGGGAGGGGCCACAGGGGAGAGGCCACAGGGGAGGGGCCACAGGGGAGGGGCCACAGGGGAGAGGTCACAGGGGAGGGGCCACAGCGGAGAGGTCACAAGGGAGGGGTCACCTGGGGAGGGGGTCACTTGGGAGAGAGGTCACCCGGGGAGGGGGTCACTAGGGAGAGAGGTCACCCGGGGAGGGGGGTCAGCTGGGGAGGGCGTCATCTGGGGAAGGAGGTCACTGGGGAGGGAGGTCACCTGGGGAGATGAAGAAGGTTCTCCACAGCTTCTTGTCCCTAGTGACGTCCCGGATCTCCTTGGTCATGTTGACCAGCCTGCCGGCCACAGGAGGAACCCGGCGGAAATCCAGGATCCTGGTGGAAGGACAGGGAGCGGCATCCTCGCTTGAGCTCTCTGGGCACTCCACCGGATCTGAGTGGACCTGCTCTCCCGTCAGGCCCCAACCTCCGCTCCTCCCCAGAAGCCAGGGACCCCACCGAGCCCAAAAGGAGTCTGTCCTCTTCCTCAGAGCTGCCCCAGACCCGGGGCCACCAAGGGAAGGGCCGTTTTGCGGGACTCGCGACCTTGGGTCTTGCCAGAGAAGCTGACACCCCGAGTGTTCTGGCCCCCATTCCTGACTCCAGGTCTCAGCAGCCCGCGCCTGTGGTGCGATGACGGGGGGGCGCCTGCGGGGGACTCACCTGTCCAGGTGGAAGGCGGCGATCTCCGCATTATGCCTCTCGTAGTCAGAGAAGTAGAAGAAGTCGGGAGGCGTCTCCTGCTCCCTTGTTTGCCTGGAGAGAACAGGGCAAGACAGAAGCAGTTTTCAGGGAGAAAGCCTCGCCATGGAAGGGTGCATAGCTCGCGCCAGCTCCAAGGGGCTCACTGTCATGCTCCCGGGAGCCCTGGGAGTGAGTGTTGGACGTGGTCAGCAGAGGGCTCTGCTCCGAGGCGTCTGCTCCGCTGTCCCGCCTTCCTGGAGTCTCCTGCCTCCCGTCCCCACCAGCCTGCAGCTCCCAGCATAAAAGGGGTCCTCAGGATTCAGTCCTCAGGCAGAGGAATTCGGAGTTTGGGTGAAAGTCCTACAGAGCTCACGGGAGCACCCTGGAAGCCCTGGCAAGGCCTGCAGCCTGGCCCACGGGGCTCGCAGCGGACAGCGAGCTCTGCGCGTGAGCCCTGCCAGCTAAGCTCTCACCGCCATCTGTTGCCTCTTCCTTGGAGGTGGCTCCTTCCCCAAGCCTCCCCTGACCCACAGTGAGCATGGCCAGCACATCCCTCACATCCCGGGCCCCCAGGAAGCCCCGCTGGGCCGGCCACCCCGTCTCCATGGGTGCATGTGGTGAGGAGAGCAGAGCCTGGCCCTGCCTGGGCCCCACGTCTCCCTGAGACGGGAGGACTGAGCAGCTCCGGGAGCCCACGGCTCTGATGTCCTGGGCATCCCTGTCAGCAGCAGACAGCCCCCCACCCAGCCATGTGCAGGAGGCCACACGCAGGACGGCGCTGAAGGGCAGACGTCACCCTGCGAACGTCAGTCACCCAGCAAGCACAGCGAGAGCCGGTGTTTGACCTCACACGTGGGGACACCTGCTCCCTGTCCGAGGCCGAGCAGGAGCGAACACCCTCCCTGGATGAGATCGAGGTCTGCTCCGGGCCGCCTCCACCACCAGGACCCTCTCTCCAGGAGGCACCACAGGGAGGAAGCACAGCCCTCAAACTACAAGAATCTGCAAAAGTTGTGACCTTTTCCCCCCGAGCTGGGAACTCGGCCTCCTGTGGCCTGGCGCACATCTCCCCTCAGGGCGGAGGCCGAGGTCGGGCTGGAACGCCCAGTCCAGGAGACGCAGCGCGTTTTCCAGGTGACGCTCCCCAGCCTGCTCCCGTCTGAGGCCTTCCTCCCCGGTACGCAGCAGGGCTTGGCCAGAGCCCCCGAGCCTCCCGACGGCCTTGCTGGTGTGCAGGTGCTGGGACCACACGGCCACCCTCGGGAAGTGAGGCTCCGGCAGCAGGGCGCAGACACACCCCTTCCTCCATGCTTCCAGAATGTCACCTGAGCCAGCCTTTCCAGGAACCAGCTTGTGACTGGCAACAGACCACTGCCCACAGTTCCAGCAGAGGTAACGCTGGCCAGGACAGGGCTCTGGCTGGGGCAGCCTGGCCTTGCCCCGGGCCCTTTGTGAGAAGCACGGGGCACCCCAGGGGCGGCTGCTGGTGGCCTAGGTACAGGCCGCCTCGTGCCCAGGTGCGAGTTTCTCTGTCACAGGCCCTGGAGGGGGCTGGCACGCGGGGCATGGGCTGCAGGGCGCCCAGCGGAAGGGAAGGCCACCCTAGCGAAGATCTTGAGACTTCATGGAGACCGAGTCCGGGTTTCTTGGTGGAAAACCCTGATTTTAAATGCTGGCAAGTCAGTTTTTTCAGAAGACGCTGTGGCTCAAACCAAATAAGTGCGGCTCCCTCACTGGAAGCCTCCCACAGCCCCGTGTCTGCAGCTGCTGGCGGGCTGGGCATTTCTGAGGCTGAAAGTGGCAGCTGACTCAAGTCCCTGGTTGAGCTGAGCATTGTCTACACAGTGCTGGTTCTCCAGAGTTTAACTGAAGAGGGGTGGTGTGGATTTTAGCACGTTTCTTTGCTGCAGACCCTCTGTGCGCCCGGAGCATGCAGACCCCAGGGCGGCCCCCTCCGAGAGGCGGTGTCTCCCAGTTGCCTGTAAACCCCCCCCCCACGTCCCTGGCCTTCTAGTTTTTCAGTCTGTTGTGGAATTAAGAATTATTTTTGTTGGAAAGTACGTCAGAACTCACTGCCAGCCTGTGGTGCAGAGCCCTTTAAAAACGTGGGCTGCAGTGGGCCCTCAGACCCCGCCCTGGGGGCCCCCACCCCGCCCCGGGGCTCTGGACACCGACTGCTGGGAGCGGCCTGCACTGCCCTCCCCAGCCCAGCGCGGTTCAGCAGGACCTCCGACCTCAGCCGCCACTGCCACCATCGCTTTGGCCTCTGTTCCCTCTCCTTGACCTTGGCTCACCCCGGTGAGGTCAGCTGGAACGCAGGTGGCTCTGAGCCCACGGCTCTGGAGAAGACCAGACACTTCCTGGAGGCTCTGTGACCAGGTTCCAGAACAGTCCCTTGTTCCTTCCGTCTCCCACCTCAGGGTTTTCCAGTGACCTCTGTCCCCAGACCGTCCACCAGGAAGGCAGCTCTGCTTGACGCCTGCCGGATGCCCTTTCCAGCAGCCCAGGCCTGAGAGGAGACCGCAGGGTTCTGGGCTGTGTGGGGGCGGCACGGGTGGATGCTGCGTGTCCAGGCTCCTGCTGCCAAGCCGGGCACAACCAGGGAGCGTCCGTGGGAAGCTGGGGCCAGGGCCGGCCCCTCTGGGGAGACCAGGACTTCTTTCCTCGCCTGTCTGCCCACTCTGCCGCCACTTTCCGGGTTGCGCGGGAGAGCAGCAGGTGTTCTGGAAAAGTACTGAGCCCAATGCACCGGGCGGGAGAGTGGACTCGGCTGAACCAGGTCGCCTGGCAGCCTCTCCTTCCTTCAGGTGTGGGGCGAGGCCCATCACAGGCCTTTTCCTCGGAAGAGGCGCATGCGGATGTGAACAGGAGGTACTGTCAGAGTGGGGGCTGGCTGGGCCCCTGGGCCGCACCCTGAGTTTGGGGGTGGAGATCAGTGTTCCCTGGAGCTCAGGTGTGCAGTCCTCCTCTGCTGACTGGGAGGGACTGGCAGCCTCCCCCGCCTGGGACCAGGGCCAGAGGAGCCTCCTGGGGCCCACCCCCGCGGACAGCAGCCAGCACCTGGCGCCCCCACACTGCCTCGGAGGTCAGCCCAGCACCCTGGCCCGGGGCCTGCGCGGCAAAGAAATGAAAAGCTTTAAGGCTGACTTCTTGGTAAAACAGCAACTGGGGAATACGGCAAACCACGGGGTTAGGCGGCCGCTGGAGTGAGAGGGCCTTGGCGATGGCGACCGCAGTGAGAGGAGGCAGACAGGCAGGGGCTGGTGGGAGTGAGGAACGTCGCACGTCTCCTGGTTCAGATGGTCACGGGAAGCCCAAAGGCCACCAGAGAGCAGGCTCTGCAGGGCACCTGACACCTTCAGTCCCCAGGCCTGTGACACCCTGCCAGTGCTCTGGGCTGCACACGCGTCCCTCTCTCCTGCCTCTCCAGAGGACCACAGCCAAGCCCCTTCCCTGAGCTCAGAAGAACGCACAATAATACCCGACTGTGGCTGTTCAGACTAAAGTGAGACTACCATGCTGACCTGCCCCAGGAAATCTGTGACCCAAATCCCTAGAACCTATGAATATGCTGCCTTAGATGGAAAGAGGAACTCTCATATGTGACCTAGTTTAGGATCTTGAGATGCAGAGATCATCCTGGATCATCGCCATGGACCCAACATCATCAAGAGCCCTTGAAAGCGGGAGGCGCAGGGCGGCGTGGAGGCAGGAGAGCCAGCACTGAAGGCTCTGGAAGGCAGGGGCTCTGGGAGGGGACCTGCTGCCTTCTCCAGCATCCCCAGCAGAAAGCCAGCTCCCTCCAGAGTCTCTGGAAGCCCACAACTCACAGATCCATTTTAGATTCAGAACCGTAAGAGACTAGGGCTGTGTGGCGTTAAGCCACTACATTTGTGATCATTTTCTATAGCAGCATCAGGAAACGAATATAGAATCTCTGGCAACACCACAGCAGCAAAAAGACACAAGGATTTAGCAACCTTGGAAAGGTTGTGAAATTCGGTCTGTTTCCTCCAAATCTGGGCATGCTGAAACACCACACTTCTAAGAAATGACGCAGAAGGTTTTGCGAGAAGGGGCCTCTGTTTTCAAAGAAGCCTTGTGGGCCCTCCTTGGGTGCACGATTCCTCCTTGGGCAGCCTCTCAAGGCTCTGCTCCTTGTCCCTGTTTTCTGGTTGTTTTTGATTTTGGGCTGAGAGGCAGGTGGAATCTTAGTTCCCATGCAGGGATCGAACCTCGTTCTCTGGGAACATGGAGTCCTAACCACTGAGCTGCCAGGGACGTCCCTGGTCCTTGTTTTAATGACACAGGCTGTCTGCAGAAACACACAGCTGGAAATGGTAGGCTCTGGTCAGGAACTGGGTATCTGACCCAGTCCCAGGCTCTTTCTTTTGGGCTCCCAAAGTCAGACATGGCTCTGGTTGTAGGGCCTGAAAACCTGTATTCCTCAGAGATCAGAACTACCTCCTGGCACAGTGAGGCGTGAGGGTGCTGGCCCCCAGCCACCTGGTCAGGTGTCTGCTCACGGAGAAGGGGCCACAGCCCCACAGGGTCGGCAGCAAAAACTGTCCCCGTGTCCCCAAGAAAGGTCCTGGCTCCGGAGGAGGACGTGCCCTCTGGGAGGTGCATCTAGTCTCCACGAGATGCTGCCCCAGCCCCCACAAGGCTTCACCATGGTGCCCCCCAGAGCCGCTGCCGGACCACCATCCCCTCCGCAGAGGAGCAGCCCCTGACTGTTCCCACTGTTACCATCAGCATCTCAGCCTTCCTCAACTTGTGGGAAAACAGAGAACTTTTGCTTTGGTTAAAAATAGAGTAAACTGGCAGCTTATGACCAGAATCTGTGAAGGAACGAAAGCCGGCGTCTGACTGGCTCTTCCCTGCTGCGCGCTTTCTGTGCGCACACTCCCGGGGTTGAGACGTGAAGCGTCCCCCACCCTGTAGACAGGACACAGCCAGTGAGGGCGTCCAGCTCGCAAACAGAGGGGCCCCAGTGCAGGCCCCAGCGCTGGGCTCCGAGGCCCCGCTTCAGCCGCGAGGCTGGGTGCACTGGGCGGGCGGCCCCTCTGCACTGGACCATCTGGGAGGAACACTGGCGGGGAAGCTCCGCCTACCCAGGCCCGCCCTGGCTGCCGCCCTCGATGCCAGTGCGGCAGGTGTGATGGCTCCCGGGGATGCCTGCAGGGGGAGCAAAGCCCCCGGCCCCGGCCCCACCCCGTCAGCCTGTGCAGAGTGGGATGGGGCCCCGCACTCCCACGCGGTGCGCGGGAGGGAGGGCAGCTAATCGTCAGGTCACACTCTGGAAAAAGCGCAGCCGTGCGACCGCTCAGGGCACACGGCCGTCACGCGGCCGGCCTGTGTCCTGTCTGCGCTGAGGGCCCCAGGTGCCTGGACTCAGGCCGGAAGCTGAGGCCCAGACAGAGGGGCCTGCCGCACATCGGGCACCGCAGGGCTGGTGAGGCGGCGGCGGGCGGGGAGCCGCCCCTGCAGGGCCCACTCGTCCGAGGCACAGGCAGCGCGGGGCTCCCGCGGCCTCCCCGGTCCGCGAGCCTCCCCTGTGGTGGCGCCGCCTCCGCGGAGCTCTCCGCCCCGGGCGGCCGCCAAGCTGCGCCCACACAGGCTCGCACCCGCCGGGCTCCGGCGCAGGCAGTCTGACTGGATCCCCTCCCGGGTGAGGTGGCAGGGTGGGGGGCGCCGGCAGACTGCAGAGCCCAGCAGCTCCTGTCTCCTCCGCCTCTGGGGAGGCCCCCTCTTCTTTCAGGCGCTGGGAACACGTGGTGGGGGGTCCTGCAGTTCTGGGGACCAGGACCCAAAACCAGGGCCTGGGTAGGTCACACCCCCGCAGGGACTGGGGTGCGGATCACTCCAGCCCCGTTCCGCTCTCCTGGGGGCGCGGACGCTCCGCCCCGTCCAAGACTTCCAGCTTTCTCAGGGGCGCAGACCGCTCCAGCCCCACCTAGGTTTCCCGGGGTGGGAACTGCCCTGCCCCCCGCCCCGTCTGGGCCCCGTCTGGCTCTCTGCGGGGTGGAGACCGCCCTGGCCCCGCCCGTCTTTCTGGGGGCACAGACCGCTCCCGGCCGTCTAGGTTTCCCGGGATGTGGCCGCTCTGGGCTGTTAGGCTCTCTGGGGGGCGGGGGACCGCTCTGGCCCCTCTCGGGGGCTCTCTGGGGGGCAGGTTGCCCCAGGGTGCGGGGCACTCTGGGCTCTGCAGCTTTCTTGGGTCCCAGGTCTGCCTCCATCACCACATCCCTCCTCTGGTTCCTCGTGTCCAAACCAAGGAGACACACGACGGCACGGCAAGTCTGCTCAGGAGCCCAGGCGACCGCCTCGTCCTCCGGCCCTGATCCCTCCACGTCCGTGAAGACCCTGCTGCTGACCAGGTGGTACCCTGGGGCAGAGGCCGCCTCGGGAAGAGGCTCCGGCTCCCGACGGGGGCCAAGCCCATGGGGAGACCTTGCTTCTTGCCAGACGCACCAGTCGGGCGAGGGAGCAGAAACCAGCCTTCCTGTCCCCAGGCTCCCTGCCACTCACACAGCAGAAGGCACCACCTTGTCATTAAGGAGATATATTCAGCTGTTTAATATCAGGTTTTCAGCGGCAGATGTTCCGGCGGGCGGGCAGGCAAGCCGCTCCCTCAGTAGCTCCTGCTAATTCTGGCCCTGAGAAGGAAATGGCAACCCACTCCGGTGTTCTTGCCTGGAGAATCCCAGGGACAGGGGAGCCTGGTGGGCTGCCGTCTATGGGGTCGCACAGAGTCGGACACGGCTGAAGTGACTCAGCAGACTTAGCAGCAGCAGTAGGGGTGCGGATCTGTCTGGGAGAAGGCACTTGTCTCAGAACCTCGGCACCTGCAGTCCACTCCTACCATCCTATTTCTCTGTCAGGGAGGATTTTCCTGGAGGCGAGGGCCTCAAGATGACCAACCTGAGGACGGGACTCAGGCACTGAGCAGCTGGCCCCCCACAGGCCACGTGGCCAGAGCGTCCGGGACCAGCGCTGACTGGCCTCAGTCAGGGGTCCTAAGGGGCTGCTTTCACCCTCGCCAATCCCCCCCCCCCCCCATCGCCAGGGTCTCCAAGAGACAGCTCTTCAAAGTGGGACACAGGATTGGGTAAAATAATTAACTCAGAAGACACTCAAGTGTCTTAAGGTGGATTTCATGCAAACAATTCGGAGGTCTGTGACTGTGCAGCGAGCCTGCCACTGTCTCCGTTGAAGGGGCTGCAGTGACGCGCGCTCCAAAGCAGGGGGGGCGGAGGGCGGAGATCTGCTTGAAGGAGGAAGCTCTACTCTGCTCTAAATACTGTTCTGCCAGCTTGTCTGGGCTTTGAGGACGTGACTAAGGAATGGAATTAGAGTGGAAATGAGTGCTGTCCCCGGCAACCGTGCACACAGGCCCCCAGTTCTTTTCTTTCTGTATTTAAGCCCCTGTTCCTCATCTTTTTATTCAAGGTGAGAAAAGATGCCCCTGATCTACTGCTGCTGCTGCTGCTGCTGCTGCTGCTGCTGCTGCTGCTGAGTCGCTTCAGTCGTGTCCGACCCTGTGCGACCCCATAGATGGAAGCCCACCAGGCTCCCCCGTCCCTGGGATTCTCCAGGGGCGCTGGAGTGGGTGCCTTTTCTGTGGAGTAAATATTTAGCACCAAGGTGACTGCTGTGAGGTTTTTTTCTTCCCTAGCATAGGGGACAGATTCTGGCTCATTCTTAAGGCTTTTTAAGAGCTCAGGTCTGCAACAGTTCCTTTTGGGGCATAAAAAACGACCAGCTGATCAAACTACTCTTGAGACCCCCAACGTGGCCTCTTTCCCAGCACGAGGGAACTACGACCGGAGTCTCTTCCCTCCTTTTCATCTTCTGCCCCTTTCACGGCAGCACCGTGACGACCCCCAGGGAGCAGAGCCCAGAGACCAGAACACCAGACAGGAGCACAAAGAGACTCCCGTGCGGCTGTGCAGGAGGGCGTTTCCGGAAAGGATGACTTGCTCGCTTTGATTTGAACAAAGGGGACAGTCTTTTCCAGAAGCTCCCAAGGAAACATGTCATGGCCCACTAGGGCGGGCGTCGTGAAGGAGCTGCGGGTCCTGGGAGACAGCACGGCCCCCACCTGCTCGACGGGGGTGACGCGGGGCTGGGCCAGAACTACATTCTCGGCAGGTTGTGCTAAGCTTTTACTGTGTCCCTACCTCCCTGCCAACCTCCCTGCAACAGTTACAGAATTAATAATCACTCCAAATTCCCAGTGGGAGCAGGAGAAGACAGTGGACTCCTGTGGTCACCTGAATTATGCAGTCTGGACCCACGGCAAGCCAGCAGGCGTTTGTGGAGCTGGAGTGATGGCGCCGCGGCCCCTGAAGCCCGTGGACGGCAGCAGCCCAGCCAAGGGCTGCAGCAGCTCCTAGGACCCACGGGGCGGCCCGGGGCGGGCCCTCCGCTGGGCCTCTGCTTCCTGCACCCAGGGCTCAGTGGGGGTCACCTGAGGCTGCGGACAAACCACAGGGCTCCAGGCAACCTGGCAGAGCACAGCGTGGTCTGGGGCCGGGGAGGCTGAGCTCCACAGAGGCGGCATCCCGCCTGCACTGCTGCCACCGCCTGTGCGCGCCCCTTGGCTCTGAGGAATCCGGGGCCTCCGGACAGCTGCCCAGGGCTGCATCCCCTGGGAGGGGCTCACACGCACACGGACCCTCTCTTCATAACAGGGGCCTGCGCACCTACAGTCTCCTGGTGCGCAGCGCCTGAGCGAGCGGGCGGTGTGGGCGCCCCCGACCCCAGCAGAGATCCCGGGGCCCAGGGCTCCCCGGCCCGCTGTGCCCGACAGGCTGGGCCTGACGTCCCAGACCCTTGGGCCCCAGCAAGGCCTGGCCGGCCGCCCGCTCCTGATTCACATTTAGACCTCGGAGCCTCAATTTCCTCCTCCTTGAAGGAGAGCTGGTGATAAAAATAAAACCACCTGGCATATCAGTGACAGGGTCCCTGCCTCTGTGGCTGGAGCGGGGGCTATAGAGCCCTGATGAGCTCGAGGCAGGGAGGGCGTGGTCCCCAGAGCGGGAAACCCTGGCCCAGCACAGCAGCCTCACGGAGACCAGGCTGCGGCATGAACAAGGAGCGCGAGGCGGGCAGCAGTGGGCAGCAGCGGGCAGCAGTGGGCAGCGGTGGGCGTGTGTCCCTGCAGGGCCCACAGCAACGTGCCTCCCCCTGCAGGCTCCATGGGGCTTCCTCCAGACCAAGGCACCCAGGGCAGGACAGAGGGGAGCTGCTGCCCGCAAATGCAAGGAGTGAGCTCCACGGGCCAGACACAGGGATAGGCCTGGCCTGGTCCAGGCGGGCAGGGCGTTCACAGCCTGTGAGCAGTCCAGGCTCTGTGTGTACTGCCATCATGGGCACTGGCACCCAGCCTGGGCACTGAGGGAGGCACTTCACAGACACACTGGCAGCAAGGGAGGGGGGCAAGGCAGTGAGGATTCCCGTGTCAGGAACAGGAGGGCGGGGGTCACCAGAGCCTGGGGGCTGCCTGTTGTTCCTGATCCGGGCACCCGGGCACCTGGCTCCTTGCCTGTGCTGCAAAGATCTGCTTCCCATCCATCTGCGTTTCTGTATGAACACTCCAGTCAATGCAAATCTATATTTTAAGAAGTTGGGACAGTGGGGGACTCGAAGCATTGGTAAAGCTAAAGCTGTGCTGCGCTTTACGAGCACCGATGACATTTGCCCTGATCTAATCAGCCCCCTTGTCCAACATACAGAGGAAACCAAGGCGGGCGGCGGTGAACCCATCCACAGCGAAGGTGCAAGTGCTTCCCTGCCTTCGTCACCAGGTACGGGGAAGCGGCTCAGCGTGCGCACACAGAGCTCAGGCTCAGCTGCGTGTGGCAGAGGGCTGTGCCATCTTCTCAGGCCCCAACCCAGCCTGTGACTGTGGCCTTGTTCGGAAATAGGGACGTGGCAGACGGGATGCACTAGGAAAAGATCCAGGGGATCAGGCTGGTCCTCAGTCCAGTGCCCGACGTCCTCATAAGAAGAGGGTGGTTTGGACTGAAACACACGGGACAGGCCCCGTGACAAAGGAGGCGAAAACGGGGGTGACGTGGCCACAGGCACAGAGCCAAGACTCGACGCCATGCTCAGTAGGGAGAAGGCAGGGAGGACCCTCCGGAGCCTTCGGGGAGGCGGCACCATGGTCTCCAACTCTGGAGAGAGAAGAACTTGCTGATGCCCTAAGCGGCCCGGGCGGTAACGCCTCCCCCGGCAGCCCCGACGCCCACTTGGTGTGGACACGGGGGGTTACAATCGAAATGTACTACAAATTAAGGAGCCAGGAAGGACCTACATGTTAGTGACGTCAGAGATGACGGTGGCCACTGCTCTGAGATCTGAACAGGGGCCGTGCAGCGGCCACTCACGCAGCGGCTCCCCTGGCGGCTCAGCCGGCAAAGAACCCGCCCACAACGCGGGAGACCCCGGTTCACTTCCTGGACCAGGAAGAGCCCTGGAGAAGGGACAGTGTACCCACTCCAGTATTCCTGGGCTCCCCTGGCGGCTCAGCTGGCAAAGAACCTGCCCGCAACTCAGGAGACCCCGGCTCACTTCCTGGACCAGGAAGAGCCCCGGAGAAGGGACAGTGTATCCACTCCAGTATTCCTGGGCTCCCCTGGCGGCTCGGCTGGTAAAGAATCCGCCTGCAATGCGGGAGACCTGGGTTCCATCCCTGGGTTTGGAAGATCCCCTGGAGAAGGGAACGGCCGCCCACTCCAGTATTCTGGCCTGGAGAATCCCAGGGACTGTACAGTCCATGGGGCCCCAAAGAGTTGGACACGACTGAGTGTTGCTCCCTCTCAGCGGTCTCTCCAGCTCCACCTGCTGCTGGCTGGTGCCCTTGGGCATGTCGCTGGCCACTCTGAGCTTTAGCCTCCCTGTCCACAACCACATCTACAGGCAACAGTGGCCTCTTTGTCTGGCCCACGAGGCCTGGCGTGGTGCCCTCTCCTGCACCTACGACCTCAGCCCCACCTGCCTCCAGGCCAGGTTGGGGCCTTCCTTGGGGGCACCTCTCACTGTCCCCCCATCTCCTGAGCCTTGGACGACAGGTGCTTGTTAAGCCAGACTTGAAATGACCCATTTCAGATTCACTGAGCCTGGCCCATGGGGCTTTTCTCTTTCTCTTCTGGTTTACAAGCAAGGCTGGGTCTGCGGAGTTCCAGCGGAAGGCCCGTCTGTCCCGGAGGTGCTGTCTTGCTGCTGGAGTTATTCTTGCCTCAGAGCGACCTGAGGAAGGTGTGGTCTCCTTCCCTCCCTGCGTCTGAACATGCTTTGGATCCCAAACCACATGCGGCACAGAGGGCGTTGTAGCTCTGGGTTCCAAACTCTCAGGTGGTCACCTGGCTGTTATGGTGGAGACGGGGACTTCAGAGCAGCCTCGCCAAGCTGCAGGGAGTGATGAGTCTCTGCTGGCCGGCGACCTGAGCAGAGGCACAGCTGCGGCTGGGTCTGCAGCCTGCGTTCAGCTGTGCACCCTCAACAGCTCACTCAATAGCCGTCATCCCTCTAATGCCTAAAACTCAAAACTGCAAACCTCAGGACACCCAGACAATCAGCAAGGACAGACCTGGGGAGGGGGCTGCGGTGGCTCCAAGACCCCCACCAGTATGATGAACCCACGGCCTCACTGGTTGAAGACAGAGACGCCCCAGAAGGTCCAGACCCAGAGCTTCCTGTTGTCCAGCCTCGAGCAGCAGAAGGTGGCTGCAGCCCAGAGGCGGCGTGGGGGCTGCGAGGTCCCACAGCAAGGACGCCTCCGCCCTGCCCCGTGCTCCTGGCCTGCCTGGACACCCCCTACAGGGGCCCTGGCCACTGTCCCCCAGGCTGGGAGCCTTCACTCTCTCGGCCCAGCAAGTCCATCCCCAGGCCCGGGGCGTCTGCCTGCCCCTGGCCCCAGTGAGTCTCTAGGACCCAGGCTTGTCCCCGTCCTCACTCCACACCTTACCTCTGGTTCCTGGGGAGCCCTCCTGCCCTCCCAGCTCTGTCCCTGCACAGCGGAGAAAGAGATCACATCAGGCCAGATGCCCACCAGGGCCTGGCCTTGCCACTGTCCAGCTGCCTGCCTCCTCTCCCCACAAGCTCTGTCCCAGGAACATTCTGTGACTCTGGGCATGTCCACCAAGGCACCACCAGCCACGTGCAACCCCTGATGGCCCAGGGGTGGCGAGAGACTAGGCTGTGACTTCATCTCAGTTCATCTCAGTTTAGAAAGCCACCTGGGAGTCCTCCACACAGTGGCCCTGGTCCTCCAGCCTGCAGAGGCCGCCCAGACCTAGAATGTGTCACCCCCTCCAGGCTGGACTCCTGGCCTGGGGTGACGCCCACTTCACGTTCACACTCGTGCTCAGCCCTCCTTCCCCGTCCGTCCTGCAGACCAGGCCTGAGTACCAGGCCCCGTGCCCCAGGGTCAAGTCCCTCAGAGGCAGGAGCGCCAGGCTTGCGTCAAGCCTGCCCCTGCGCCTGGCAGGAGGCCAGGCTGGGCTCGGTGTGAGTGCGGTGGCTGAATGTACATTTCTGCCAGGAGGTGGTCACAGCCAGCGCCATGAGCAGGGCCGGAAGCTTCCTTTCTCAGAAGCATGGTGAAATCTGATGTACACTGGCTTATCTGTGCAGTCTCACCCCGCCTCGCCAAACCACCAACCCCTCCCGGCTTCTTTCCATAAACATGGTGCCCTGTCTCCTAAGCCAGTCCAGTAGAGTTTAGACCTCAGTCCTTTGCCTACAACGCTCTCGTTGACAGATGGGTAAACTGAGTCCCGGAGGGGGAAGGAACTGACTGGAGGTCACACACGCGTGGCCTTGCCAGGCCTCCTGTCTGTGCCTCCATTTAGGCACACACATCACCGGCACCACTGTGAGCTAACACGGACCTCTTCCGACGTTAAAATTCAAACATTGCACCCAAGCGTGAGCTGCAACGACACAACAGTCGAGTCCAGCACCCTCCAAGTGAGAGCCTCGGGCCTCAGAAGCACCACGTGTGTGACAAGGGTCTTGGACGCAAACACATGAAGAATTCTCACAACTTACTAACAGAAAGACGACCAGCTGATCAGCAAGTAGCAAAAGATCTGAACAGACAGTTTCTCCAAAGAAGATCCAAATGGCCAACAAGGACGTGAGATGCTCGCAGTCATGGAGAGAACTGTGATTCAGAACCGCAGAGAGACACGGTCCACCCCCACCAGGACGGTGAGGATCAACAGGGACGATAAAGACAAGGCCGCGGAGCCCGCGGAGATTGCTGGGGAAGGCGGCTGCGGGGAGAGGCGCCTGCAGCTTCTCAGCAGCTGCACCGAGTTATTCTGGACCCAGCAATGCCACTCCCAGGCTTACACCGAGAGAGGGAAACCCATACACAGATGCTCACACAACGCCATCCCTGCACTCAAGGAGTGGAAATGAGGCAAATCCCCGTTGACAGATGAGAGTAAAGTAAAGCAAGTAAGTCAAGTAAAACGTGGCCCACTCACACCAGGGAGCATTGTTCAGTGTTCAGCCACAGAAAGGAAGGAGGCCCAGACACGCGCCACGGCATGGGGGAACGCTGAACACCCAGCGTTCTGCAGCAGAAGTAGACACGGAGGCCAGCAGCGACTGACGCTGCTCACGAGAAACGCCAGGACGGGCAAGTCCACGGCAATGGGAAGCAGGCCAGCGGTGTCCAGGCCTGGAGGAAGGGCAGCTCTTCACAATGCTTCTTTCCGGAGTAACAGGGCATGCCGGGGGCCAGCGTGAGGAACTCCGCCCATGGCAAAGGTCATGAGGAAGGAGGCTTCAGCATACGTAAAGGCATGATCAAGCCTCAGGAAACCCCCTGTTCCCGAGCGTCTACCACCAAACCAGAGTACTTTACGGGGCCTCTCCCCCATAACCATTTCACTCGGAGAAGGAGTTAACTTGCAGCTCCAAGGCAATAAAAATTCCTGGGTGTGACAAGAGTGTTTCGGCTTACGAACTCTGAAGGTTATCTAGCCTGCCTGTATAGGTTCGTCCGGCCACAGCAGCCCCCCAACCACGAGAGGCACGAGATGTTTTGGACTTACTAAAGGCAAATTCTTTTGGGGCGTTATAAATTATTAGTATAGTGGGTCAATTAGGAATTATATTGGTGAAGGGTTTTTCATTTGTTGTGTCAATTGTTGCTAATTCCCTGCCCTGGGTGGGACAAGGGTGTCTCAGGTCCACCCTCTCTGCTGGCAGACTAGCTTGTGTGACAGGATTGTCCACACTCCTGCCGCTAAGCACATGACTGTGTACCGCCTCTCAACCACGAACAGCACAGAGAGTTTGGAGTATTTGGAGAGTCTTAATTAGCACAGGGCTTTTCTCATTATTAAGTCAATGATTGCTGCCAGGCCTCCATATCCTTAGGCACCAGGGAATATATGAATCAATGTATTTGGAATATAGAAAAGGAAATATAGTAGTTTTTGATGTTAGCAATATTAGACTTTTTGAGTTAATGAATTTTCTCTTTTGTTATAGATCACTGTACTTTGTTATAAATCACTATGTCCTTGCTATGCAAAAATGTAACTTTATTACTGTTTTAAGATCGTAAGGGGAACACTGGTGAAAGGATTTTCATTTGTTGGGCTGATGTTTGCTGCTAAATCTCCATATTCCCTGCCTTTATAATAAATATAACTAGCATATAGGAGAAATACGTATTAACCTTTAAGATTGATCATGTTAACCTTGGGTTAAGTAAATTCCTTTCTTGATTGTAACTCACCACACCCTCACCCTATAGGAATGCACTTTATTTGGAGGGTGGTGCCTGGTTTAAGAAAAAACACGCTTGGAAAAAAGTTTTTTGGTTATCAGAAAGAAAGGGTCATAAATGTCAGCAAGCAGAAATGGCTTGAAGATGATGTAAAACCCCTACAACCTTTTTTTACGTAAAGCACCTGATTTTGATAAAGGTCAGGACTGCTGACCCGCGTGTGACTCTGTATTCATCCCTATGTGTAATAAAAGGTATATAAGAAAACCTGAAAAATAAAGAGGTGGGATCAGTTCCTGGAAAGGCTGACTCCCCCATGTTGTTCTTTCTTGCCCCCCATTGTTCTGGCTGGATTCCCATCTGGAGCATGCAAACCAAGTTATTCAGCCTCTTTTTCTCCACTAATTTTCCTACTACACTATCTGTTTCTAATCTCTCTATATATCTGTAATATGTATTTTCCAAGGACACCGACTCCATCCCCACCCTCGAATCACCCTGGATCCACCGGGGCTGGACCCCGGCAGGAGCAGTTCAGCATCGTGGGGATGGCCACACAATTCTGTGAATGTACCAAGAGCTACTGTGTGGCAGACTCCAAGTGGCTGAGTCACGATCTGTGAGAACTGTATCTGGGTAAAGGTGTTAGAACATCTCACTCCAACAGTAAAAGCAAGACTGTCCAGCAGCTGACAGGCTAACGTGCTGCTGCTGCTGCTGAGTCGCCTCAGTCGTGCCCGACTCTGCGACCCCAGAGACGGCCGCCCACCAGGCCCCCCGTCCCTGGGATTCTCCAGGCAAGAGCACTGGAGTGGGCTGCCATTTCCTTCTCCAGTGCATGAGAGTGGAAAGTGAAACTGAAGTCGCTCAGTCGTGTCCGACTCTTTGCGACCCCATGGACTGCAGCCCCCCAGGCTCCTCTGCCCATGGGGTTTTCCAGGCAGGAATACTAGAGAGGGTGTCACTGCCTTCTCCTAGTTATACACTTTCCAATGTCTATTAGCATAGACCGTTAGGCTGTGAGTGGCCCTCACACCCCGGGGGCCACACCCTGCAGCCCTGCCAGGCTCCCCTCCCACCCTAGGACTGCTCCTGCCTGGGTCCTCTCAGCACACGTCCTTCAGGATCTCAGAGAAAAACTGCCCCCTGATTAATTCAGAACATTCAGCTTACAGAGCTATTATGAGCTCACCAAAGAAAGTGTTTTTTTTAAGGGAATTATTAATCATATATTTATTTTCTTAACGCTACGGTCAGAAACCACAGCTGCTTTCCTGCTCAGAACACAGCCGCAGGGGCAGGAGCGGTGTGCCCTGGGGTCATCGGGAGGGTGGGGGCTGCCGGTGACCAGACTCTAGCGGATGCCGGAGTTGGGGTGGGTCAGAGCCTGGAGCCAGGGTCGGCGTGGGCCAAGCCAGCCAGAGTGGCAGGAAGGCTGGCCAGGGCATGAGGTCAGCAGCGTGAGCCCAGCAGAGCCTGCCCTGTGGCCAGCGCCCTCTGCCCGGGAGCCCAGCATGCAGGGAGGCTGGCCGTGCACACGCCTGTCCTCCCGGCCTCAGCTTCCCCGGCCCCCGGGGGGTTCCCCACCCTGCTTGCACGCTTCAGCCCAGCCTCAGCCTCAGCCCACGGGACAGGAGCCGCGCCCTAAGCTGTCCCTCCATGCGTGGCCTTCCGACAGGAACTCTGACGTCCGTCCCCGGACACACAGGCTGAGGGCAGAGGGTTCAGGGCCAAAGGGGGCAGGTGTGGACTCTGTGGCCTTTCCAGGCGGCCTCAGGAGCCCGGCTGCCCCGGCCACCACACCACAGCGGCTGCCACTCGCGCCTCCTGTGATCACAGAGGTGACGGTCACCCCGCCGTCAGGGGCGGCTGGGGAGGCTGAGAGGGGCTCGAGGCTGGGCGCCCTGGCCCTGGAGGCTCCGGAGTCTGGGTCCGCCTTGGGTGGTCTGCACCGCCTAGCCAAGCCCCGATTCCTGCATCTCAACGTGGCAGAATAATAACAACAATGGCGTTTCCTCTAACCCGCAGAGGTGCTGGAGCACGAAAAGACGCGGTGGGCAAGCCCTTAACACGGGCGTGGCCCCGGGCACCTGCACACACAGCACAGCTGGGTGCCCGAGGTGAAGGCTGGCCCGGGAGAGCCCCTGAGAGCCCGCCCCCGCCCCAGCCACCGCCCAGACCACAAAGCCCAGAGCCCCGGGGGCCCTGCAGAGACTGCCCTGCCCGCTCTGCTGGGCTCCTGCCCCCCAGGGCCAGGCGTGGCCCCTCCCCTGCCACGCAGCTCTACGCACACCCGGGTTATCTGCTGGACTATGTTCGACGCACCCTGGAGACGAGAGGCCTGTGCCCCAAAGTGCAGCTGAGGGGGTGCCAAGGACGTGGTGGGTTTTGGTTCTTGTCCTGGTTTCCTGTGACCGCCAGGGACGGCCAGGCCCACCGGTTACTGGGCCGGCGGTGAGTGTCGGAGCCCGCCCCCACCCGGAGCATCCTCCTCCCCAGCACGTTGCCGACGTATGAAGGGCCGAAGGGGCCCCTCTACTCAGGCTCCAGCCTGAGACGGCACTCAGGTGCCCGCGGTGCCAGGGGGTTCCATCTCCTCCAGGGCCCGAGGAGCCCGTGTGCAGCCCACGTCGTGTGAGCCGGGCGCCGTCACAGCCACAGAGGAGCGGTGGGCTAGCGGCCGCCCGAGCCCACAGGAGACGCGGACTCCCTCCCACACACTGACGGATGCCTCAGCCCACGGGACAGGAGCCGCGCCCTAAGCTGTCCCTCCATGCGTGGCCTTCCGACAGGAACTCTGACGTCCGTCCCCGGACACTCAGGCTGAGGGCAGAGGGTTCAGGGCCAAAGGGGGCAGGTGTGGACTCTGTGGCCTTTCCAGGCGGCCTCAGGAGCCCGGCTGCCCCGGCCACCACACCACAGCGGCTGCCACTCGCGCCTCCTGTGATCACAGAGGTGACGGTCACCCCGCCGTCAGGGGTGGCTGGGGAGGCTGAGAGGGGCTCGAGGCTGGGCGCCCTGGCCCTGGGAGGCTCCGGAGTCTGGGTCCGCCTTGGGTGGTCTGCACCGCCTAGCCAAGCCCCGATTCCTGCATCTCAACGTGGCAGAATAATAACAACAATGGCGTTTCCTCTAACCCGCAGAGGTGCTGGAGCACGAAAAGACGCGGTGGGCAAGCCCTTAACACGGGCGTGGCCCCGGGCACCTGCACACACAGCACAGCTGGGTGCCCGAGGTGAAGGCTGGCCCGGGAGAGCCCCTGAGAGCCCACCCCCGCCCCAGCCACCGCCCAGACCACAAAGCCCAGAGCCCCGGGGGCCCTGCAGAGACTGCCCTGCCCGCTCTGCTGGGCTCCTGCCCCCCAGGGCCAGGCGTGGCCCCTCCCCTGCCACGCAGCTCTACGCACACCCGGGTTATCTGCTGGACTATGTTCGACGCACCCTGGAGACGAGAGGCCTGTGCCCCAAAGTGCAGCTGAGGGGGTGCCAAGGACGTGGTGGGTTTTGGTTCTTGTCCTGGTTTCCTGTGACCGCCAGGGACGGCCAGGCCCACCGGTTACTGGGCCGGCGGTGAGTGTCGGAGCCCGCCCCCACCCGGAGCATCCTCCTCCCCAGCACGTTGCCGACGTATGAAGGGCCGAAGGGGCCCCTCTACTCAGGCTCCAGCCTGAGACGGCACTCAGGTGCCCGCGGTGCCAGGGGGTTCCATCTCCTCCAGGGCCCGAGGAGCCCGTGTGCAGCCCACGTCGTGTGAGCCGGGCGCCGTCACAGCCACAGAGGAGCGGTGGGCTAGCGGCCGCCCGAGCCCACAGGAGACGCGGACTCCCTCCCACACACTGACGGAGCGGGCTCACGGGCCCTCGGGGTACAACCCATGCTTCAACCACGATGAACCCTCTCGTTGGGACGGAAGTGGCCCATGGGAAACTAACCAAATGGCCCACCGGAGACACCCAAGCCCTGGGACCGCCAGGGTGGACATCACAGGCCACAGACACACGTGCTGAGTCTCCGGGGCTGTCTGCCTTCCAAACGTCCGTTCTCCACCGTCCCCACAATTTTCAGATGCCACAGAGTGCTTCCTTTTGATTTTGAGAGCACAGTTTCTATTTTATCTGGAATAGGGGTCAGGGGTCGAATCAGCTGACCTGCTAGCTTCAGAAATAAAGCTTCACGGGTACAGCTGTGCCCATGGACGTACAGCCTGGCTGCCTTCTGGTGAGGAGACCAGGGCTGAGCGGCTGAGACGCAACCTCATGGCCCTCGCCCCGCCCCGGCACTTACTTCATGGGTTTGAACAGCGCCTGCCCGTAGTTCTGGAAGGTCATGATGAGCTTGAGCTGCGTGCCGCCGGACTTCATGGCTGCAGTGGGAGGGAGAGAGCCCGGTCACCTGCTGCCCGCGGAGGCCTGTGAGCGTGGACGCACTGGTGGAGTGGGGGCCCCGAGACCCGGGCTCAGCGGCGAGCGGGGGTCTGGGGCGGAGGCCTGAGACAGCAGCGCGTTCAGGGTCAGGAAGGCCGCCCAGGCCGGAGGAGCCGTCACAGGAGGGTGGCCGGGACTGGGAAACAGGTGACGGCGGAGGGATCAGAAGGATGGGAGGGCCCCCCCCCCCCCCCCCCC